>JABYQK010000052.1:0-260894 GCA_022606075.1 Fomitopsis betulina
GGGGATCGACCCACTGACCTGTGACCAGCCGGAGGTTGAACTCCGACCGACTCTGAAAGCTCTGTAATAGTGCGTGCTCACAGGGTACTAGGAGATAGAGAAATGCTATGGGAGAAGTATTTCCATCCTGAGAGCCTACTGCCCTAATGGCTGCTTTCAGGAGACTGTGTACTTTAAGAAGTGATCGATCTTCACTTATCGATGCATGGACTAGGTGCGTACGCATCCTTCAGAGGTGTCGCAGGTAGGATAGAATAGTATCTCGTCCTAATGTCGTGGAACTAGTCGATGTGCACATCGGGAAAGCGAGAAGGTCTCGCCGGGAATGACCCCGTACGGACAGAGGTTGAGTGAGTATGATACTCACCCTCAAGGCTCAACAGACTTGAAGTCAATGTTCAGCGGACTAGGATTAGAATCACTAGCACTCCAAGAGGACGAGATGGAGGGCTAGGACTACGAGCTACACTACTTATACCCCTGAGGTTTAGGGCAGGACTCCTACATCAGACAGCCATCACATGCATGAGGTACTTACACTATTGGCTATCTACCGATGATGCAAGATGATGCGATCTACCATAACTCTGGTCTCGGGATATGAGTCAGTGAGTCATGTGCTACAAGAGATGACGAGCAGGCTTCCTTACGCAGTGTAGCGGGACGCTAACTTACCTGGTTGTTGAGCTGTGAGGCTTGATGCACACAAAGTTGCTGTTGAGCGACTTGGATTGTACTACGCTACAGGGGTCCTTATATACATGTAGGAGACCGTCTGACTAAGCTACTGTATAGTACCAATCCTGATGCATGTGATTCTATCTACGATGCATGTGTTACTCCTGTTACCCGGAGTACCGGTGTGTGAACTCGGCTGCCTAGTTAGGCACTCTCTATTGTTCAACAAGAGAAACCCTAGTATGTGGTTACGTCACATGACTAGTCAGAATGCCGTCCCAGGCGAAGTCTTTATCGAGCGTATAGTACAAGTCCATTGTAAAGCGAGATAAAATAGTAAAAATATAGGGAAAAATAGGGCCTAGTCATGCCTACTATGACACTATCCATGCCTACCACGACATGCAGGTCTCATTGAGGTGAGTTGGTGTTGGGGTTTGCGTGCAGGCTGGGTGTTACTTACACAAGACACGGTGTATTGAAAGGAGTGAGAGATAGTGGCTGTAAGGCTATGATATGAACCTGAGGGTTAGCTGCTCAAGGGAGTCCTGTTAGGCACACAGGAGAGCAGGGGAAGGAATGATACATTAGAGGGCGTCCTAGCCCAGTATATATACATGTGTGAGACCATCACCTGATGGTCGAGTCATCCTGAGTCATAAGCATAAGCTATGTGAGTCATCGTTAGTAAGACAGGAAACTGGACCTCCTGGTAACCGGTAATATCAGATGCTAAGGAACGGAGGCCCGGAGGTCCATTATCTAATCTACTGAGTCAGGACCAAAGATAATGAGTCCTGCAGATAAGATAAGAGCAAAAAGGAAAGTAAGTGTACAGTACGGTACGTAGTGTTGCAGAACATAATACAAGTCCATATCAGGCAAGCCTGATAAGATAACGCCTGAAATGGTAGAAGTTCAACACGGTGATGTGATATTTTCTCAATGAGCAATTCCAGCGAGGGTGTCTCAAAGACAGCCTGACTCAGAGATGATCGAAGGGGCATTTATTGCATACAAATTGCCATCCACAGCCACAGTTTCCATGTTTCGAGTCAATTGGGCTGTAAATGTGAGTGTTTTTGAAGGGCAATATCATGCCACAGCAGTCAAAACTGACCAGGAAATGTTGATCAAGAGAAATCTAATGGCATCCATCAGGTCATTGGTCCTCTGGAATGCTTTTCATCTTGTAAGCCCACTTCCCTCTCAAATTCTGACATGATATACTCAGCATGCAGACTGGTGGGATAACAATACACCCTGTTGAGTTTTCCCAAGGCAGAAGAAGTAGTACAACAGGCTATGCGAGACGATTGAGCAACTCCCCTGTTGCGACTCCTCACCAAGACTATACACTAGTAGGTTCATGGACAGAGAAGATGAGTAGCACTGCAAAAGTAACATGAGCAAAAAATCGTCACCTGTGTGAGTCGAACACACGCGGTCATAGACCAACCGCTGTAAGCTACGTATAGCAGGCGATCCCGTTAACCACTCCGGCAAAGTGACTTGTTAGAGTTGTGAATGATATGTATTTTGAGTGCCCCAGAATGCCCCAGCCCGGTGAATTAGTATCTTCTCTACTCACTGTTGTCTTCTGAAAGCAGACCCAAAAAAGACCGTCATCCCCCTCCATCAAAATGGTATCCAATAAGTGTCTGCTTCAAAATGCGCCCTGAGATAGGGACAACCCTTGAGGAGCGACCATTTTGTGATCGCCGGTGAACGGTGGCTGGCTTAGATCTATCTCAGATCTATCTTCAAGTAATATTGAACGACTGCAGTTCTGACGTACAGAGGAAGAATCAATATATATCTATGTTCCAGTCTCCTATGAACCTCAACCATGAGTCCTCATGGCAATCTAACATTACCACCTCACACGTATCTCTACACAGTACACACTTGTACATACGGGCCTGGCCGGGATTCAACTCAAACACCTAGCCTCGGCGAGTCTGGCATATCGTCCACTGGCTGAAGGCCTTGCATTGTACTAGAATGCACACATGCAACCCTGAAGTATGGAGAAGTTCGCATTGCTGCAAGCCCTGTGACACTTTTTCACCCTTCTTTGAAGGGGTTGAGGGAACTGGAGAACCTGCAACTCTTCATGGCATCTTATTCACGGGCATGTCTACGGGACGATTCGGATCCGCTCCTCATGGTGCAGGCCCGCGACATTGTCGCCTGTTAGAACGAGCGCGCGATGCGCGTCCTCGTCCGGCGTGACTTAGGGCGGGGTATGTCCAGATTTGCCTTCATGATCTGCGAGTACAGTTCGTGGAAAGTGTCTGCCTTCTCCTCCGTGAGAGAGCGAAACACAAAAAGCCTGAGTACCCATGTTTGAGGAGCAATTTACCATCTGCTTCACTATCATTTAAGACTAGGCTAACAGCGGATGAGGTGATAGTTTTGCATCCCAAGGAACGATATCAAGGTGGCCCGGCCGGAAACCGGACCAGCTTCAGATAGTATAGGTTTCGTCAATGATAAACAACACAAGATACGAGGTGATTGTAGGGTTTGAACAAAGAAGCAAAGCCATTGCTGGACAGCTGCTCAGCCTCAGGTGCAGGGATGATGATCGATTTGCTAGACCGCGCAGTCACCACAAGCCGAGCTTGGACGCATCATATCATGCTCGTCCTTTTGCCTTACTTCAAGTAACTCACATGTAGCTATACATCCTGTGTACATACTCTGATTTTATGATATCTTGATTCGACGTCCGGGACGAGCTGCAAACATCGCTCGCGTGTGACTCCGTCCTGGATAGGACCGTCTGGGGCATCATCCCAGTGCACTGAAGTTTGACCTCTTGCTCCCGGAAAAAAACATTCTGGTAGTTGCATACATCCACAGAGTATGCATACCAAGTATTGTAGCATTTAGATGACACTTACTGTGTGATTACAGACAAACGGCGGGCGGCGCCGCGATATGACGCGCCACCGGCGACCGCGTGACAGGCACATTATACACGCTTGAACGGTCGCGGCACATCACGCGTCGGTGTGCCCTGAACCGTCGGAGAGGCGGGATATGCTGCCGCGAACCTCAGGAGATGGGGGAGGAAATATGCCGATGACTTTCGAGCAATGCATGCTCGAAATGTTCCTACAACACTGTGAGCCATGCCTGCCAGTGAAGGCTAGAGGTACAACAAGGCTTACTGGGATTCTGTGCTTGGGCCTGTGCAACTGCCGAAATCCAAGCAGGAAAAGCTTCACCTGTTCTTCTCAATGCTTACGGCCCATGCCTGTTTGGTCTTCGAGTTCTGCTCGTTGATGATGACCGCACAGATGCCCTCAGCATCGGCTTCCCTGACCTAATGCACAGTGAGTCATTGAGTACCTAAAGAGTAGTCCACTCACCTGACCAGCCTCGAGGGCCTTCAAAGGAAAAATCACGACGATTGCCTTGTTGTCACCGCCGAGTTTCGCCAGACCTTGGAAGATGAGACTCTTCCCATAGCCAGTTTTCGAGCTGAAAATTCCATCATATCCGCGCAGCGCGCGGAATATCACCTCTGCCTGCCAGTCGTCAGATTCTATAGCCAGACTCAACTTCTCGTTCAAGTCCGCTTTCACCCTCTCGCGCGTGAACAAGGTTGTGCGGGGCTTGGTGCCCTGTGTGCTCTTCCGGTAAGGTGTTTTGTACCGTCGCGGCGTCCCCGGGCTCCTGTTATCGCTTCCTAGTGCTGGTTTAGGTCGCCTCGGAGGCGTACGAGGAGTGTCGGCCATCACGCGGAGCAGTGAAGTCGTAGAGCGCGAGAGAACACGTTACGACGCGACGCAACACGACGCGTTGCCGCCGCACCTTGACCTCGTACCACCACCATGTCCGAGAGACGCCCAACCCCATCGACCACTTCCCCCCGTCCCCCCGCCCGCAACGAGGGCCCTCCTGCCGACAAAACACCCTCAACCGCTCGACCCGGTTCGACAAGTGCTGCAGCGGCAGGCACATCGCGAACCGCGGACTACAACGCTCGCCCTAGTGGCAGCGAACGCAAAGCCAGCGTGTCTGGCATAACCCGCACGTCCTCGTGGCGTGAACGTACCAGGGGCAGTCCTGGCTCTCCCCTTGGGGAGGGCTACAACCCCCCTCCACCTACTGGTGAGACCGTGGTTGTCATGGTCGCAGACACTCCGGCGGCGACTCAGTCGGCGTCGGAGACGGTCCCCTCTACCTTCCCTCAGGCGGAGGAGGACTTTGTCTTCGATTACGGAATACCATCGGCTCCATCGGAAGCCCCCGTCCCGTCGCTCCCCGAAGGAGCGCATTGGGACAACCTCCCTCCCACGCCTCAACAGCCGGAGAGAGCCGCGTCCCCCGTGGACACGATAATTAAAGACGTAGATGACGAGGTACGCCCTTATCATCCTCGTTCACACGGTCGTGGGAAGTCTCACATCTCGTTGCAGAGCGACGAGAGTAGTGACGACGAGTCCACCGACAAGGAAGACGACCGCACGCTGCGGGCTGCTCCTCGCAAGAAGGGCAAGTCTGGTAGCAAGCCGTCGGGAGCCACCTCAGAAGGAATCTCTGAGGTAACGATGCCGAGCGGGGTCTCCTACGCGGGATCCTCTCGAGAGGCCACTCCAGCGGTCTCTTTGAAGGGCGACATCGAGGTCATCGAGACCGCGAACTACGCGCTTTACCAAGACATTCCAGGTAACACACCGTATACGGCGATTTCGGCCATCGCTCGTACGCTCCGTGATGCCTGCGAGATCCTAGCTTCCGGTTCCTCGGAGCTCAAGAAGGCCATGCTCGACGATGTCAAGGAGAGCACTAGGCTTGCCTACCCCTTGGAGGTTTACCACTCCATCCAAATTGGGCAGCGCATTGCAGCGCTTGCTCGTGAGTACGCCAGCGTGGCTCCTAAGGAGCACATCGCCGAGATGAACCGGTGTTTCGACAACAACGTCGTCGGCCCCGCTCTCAACCAGGCTATTCAGGCTCTGGAGGACCGCGATCTGATTGTGAGGGGATTCGATAACGCTCGTGACATCATGCGCGAGATCGGCAGGGACACCTTCGGTAAGCCGGGGGTCGTCCAACAGCACATGGAAGCCGTGGGTAGCACCATGGAGTCCATGAGGAAAGTTATCCACATGCAGGTGGAGCGTGCGGGCGAGGAGAATCGCTCATTCAAGGCTCAGGTCGCGGCGCTTACAACACTGCTCGAGCGGTCGAACCAGAACACGGTCGACGTCAAGGCGATGATGAAGGAGCTTCGCCAAGAACTCGGCAGTCTCAAGGCTGCAACGACGGCCAGCACGAGCTACGCCGGCGTCTCTGCGCCCAAGGGCGCCGGACCCAAGCCTGTGGAGCCCTCTGCTCCGACCCAGGACCCGCGGAAGCGCCCAGCGCCCGCTCCGACGCCCGCCCCTGGCGGTGCGTCCAAGGAAGGTCCCCCGCCCCCTAAGAAGGCGCGTGGTGACAACGGCGCTGCGCAAGCAGCTGCGTCTGCCCCTGAGGACGGAGAAGTTGCGGAGGAGTGGAAGATGGAGTCAGTCTCTGACTGGGCTCGTCTCCGCGCTGCCGCCACCATCGGTGAGCTCGCCCCCACCATCCAACTCCGCGAGGCATCGGCCATCGCGCGAGGTCTCGGCCTCGACTCGCGCCCTGCGGGCGCTCATCTCCCAGCCGCTGCGCAGCCTGTGGGCACCAGCGTTACCCCAGCGGGTCAGAAGGCGATTACTGCCGGCCCGGAAGTTAAGGCGAAGCCCGAGAAGAAGGAGAAAAAGGGCAAGCCCGTCGAGCACGTGCAATACGCGGGCAATCGGCAGCAAATGGTCCGCACTCTAGTGGTGCGGAGCTCTGTAGCATTTACTGGGGGCGTTCCTAGCGTCTCCAGCGACGACCTCATCGTCGCAGCCAAGTCAGGCCTCACCGCCGCCACCGTGAACGTGCCCCTGAAGGCCGTCATCAAACATTCGGGCAAGGACGCCATCTTGGAGTTCTTAGCGCGCCCCTCTTCGGAGGAAGTCATCGGGGTACGCAACTCCGTTGTCAGCATGCTAGCGCTGAGGCTGCCGGGTACGGTGGCTTCGGTCGACTTTGCATCCCCACTCATGCGGGTTGGAATCGAGGGATTCCCCAAGATGCGCCAGATCGCAACTCTGGGCGGCCGCACCACGGTCGGGGAGTATTTGCAACACGAGGTGTGGGCGGAACTCCAAGCAAGCGCCAAGACGGATAAGCGGACGAAGGAGTTCGCTGACTTCGTCTTGGAATTTACCTCCGCGCCGGTCGCGAAGTTCGAGGGCAACCCAGGCGGCTCAGGCGTCTGGGCATGCTATGTCAAAGACACGGTACGCGGCTCCATCTCGGAGCGGTTCTGCACAGATAAGTTCGCGATCAAACTCTTTGGTCGTGCTTACCGCATCCGGCGCCTTTCGGCCCGGAACTCGATGCCCTCATGCACGAGGTGCTGGCGGTGGGGTCACTCCGCCGGCCAGTGCTCGCAGATGGGCCTGTTCTGTGGCCGATGCGGCTCCAAGCACCAAGACCTTGCGCACGAGAGCTCTGCTCTTTGCTGCGCTGGGATTCGCCTCCACAGTGGCAATGCTCCGGACGAATGTCCGCCGGAGCACGCCTACTGCCCCAATTGCAAGACGAAGGGTCATGGCCCCTCGGACCGCATCAACTGTAAGTTCTGGCAGCATTCGTCAGAAAAGAAGTGGATCGAGAACCACTCTGCGCACGCGGAGTCGGTGAAGGATCAACTCGCGCGCGAGAAGAAGGAGCTCGACTCCATCAAGAAGACGCTCAAGGAAGCCAAGAAGGCTTCTGATGAGGCGAGGCAAACAGTGGAGACCGCCTTCATCGAAGAGGTGTCTCAAGGACTTGCGGAAGTGACCGGAATGGTCATGGACGCTTAAACTCGTGAGTAGTTGCCTTATCAATGACAACCTACAACGGGGCTGAACGGGGGACTTCAGCGCGCAGCGCGTCCCCTTCTCTACCGGAGCCACTCGACCGGGATGCAGAGCTGAGAGCCGCCACGGAAAGGCTATTGGCAGGATTGGATCAGGAGTTGGGAGCGGGGGCGCGAGGCAATGTGGAAGCCGGCCCCGTTTCAAATTTAGATCATATTTTATACGGGCACGAGGGTGCACCGGACCATGTACATCAGGGCGTGGAAGTGGAAGCTGAAGCGGCTCCACAGTATACCATTCAGTGCGTATCAGCGAACGTACAGAAGTCCACGAGAATACTACCCAGCTTCTCGAAAAGTACCGGGACGCAGACATCATATGCGTGCAGGAAATATTTTGGGGAAAGATCAAAATGGTCGTCTCCAGCAAAAATAAGAAGGGTGATGTGTATGAACAAACATGCGCGCACCGCAATTTTGCTTGCTATGGGGCAAGCAAGGACTCGCGGGTGGCAACCTATGTCAACCGGAAATGGAGGGGTGCGTCGCCCCATGTCATCACAGGTAATGTGTCACACAACGACACATTATTAGTCAGCATCAATACACCGGATGGGCCGTTCACGGTTCTCAACGTGTACAATGACAGCAATGAGCATGCGGCAGTCTCGCACTTGCTAAATGTGTCAGCGCACCTTCCTCCCATCTCTATGATGTGCGGAGATTTTAATTTGCGCCATGCCTCATGGGATAAGCGCACGCGGGAACACAACATGAACCCGCCTCATGCTCAGAAGAGCGGAGAATTAATGGACCTCGCCGCCGAGCTCCAACTCCTCCTGGTCAACAGCGAGGATGGACCGCCTACATGGCAGTCGAACAATGTAGTGTTGCCTCGATACACACTGGATTTGGTGTGGAAGAGAGGCGACTATGAAATACAGGACTTTAGGGTCCAGCACGGGGCCAGACACAAGAGCGATCATTCGCCCTTGGTCTGGAAAGTAGTTGCGGGCGGAGCGCCCAACATTGAACCTACACTTGGACGGGTCTCTAAGGAATCTTGGAAATTCAACGAAGATGTGGCTAAATTAATTGCGGGCCTCCCACTTGAGTGGGAGAGCGCGCAAGACATTGAGAACACCGGGGAAGCATTATTCTCCGGTATTCAAGAGCTCTGGAAGAAGCATGCTTCCAAACCCAATCGCACTGGTCATTCCAAGTCGTGGTGGAATGAAGAGTGCGCGCAGGCCTCTAAAAGTTTGCATCTAGCCCGTAAAAGGACTAAGTTATTGCGAAAGCTAAGGGGATTAGCTTTCCGTACCTTGGGACGTCAAAGCGTTCAGTACGAACAGTACAATGAACTACATAATACCATGCAAAAGGGCGTGAAATCTGCATGCCAATGGGTAGCCGCCGCTTCCAAGCGCGCTAAAAGGGTCTTCTTTGATAAGATCATTGCTCACGCGCACCCGCAACTCATATCTAATTATGTGGCGTGGACGCGGCCTAGACGGCTCGACTCCAGCGTGCAAATCAAGCGCGCTGATGGCACCGTCATAGATAGTCAGGAAGACCTCCAAACGGAATTCCGAGAGCAGTTCACTCCGTCGGTTCCCCGACAAGTGGACATGAGTATTATGGACGAACTTCCTAAATGGGAAACTCGGACATTTAATGACATCTCCAATGAAGAGATATCGGAAAACCTTGTGGACACGAGCAACACCTCAGTCGGCGGGGAAGACCACATCAATTGGTTATGGGCTAAAACCATATTCCATTGCATAGAAAAGAAAACGGACGAAAATGACAACGTCACGTACATTCAGTGGGGACCCAAGGTCTACCAATTCTTTAAAGCTTTCTTTAATGCGTGCATTAGAAAGCACAAGTTCCCCGCCACGTTCAAGCGGTCTATAACGGTTGTAATCCCCAAGCCTAACAAGCCGGATTATACCAAAGCCAAAGCATATCGCCCGATATGCCTCCTCAGCGTGTTTGGCAAGTTATTTGAAAAGATACTTGCAAAGCGCATGCAATTTGATGCTCAGAAATTTGGCATTATGCATCCATGCCAGTACGGCGGTACAATGCAACACAGTACCACCGATGCTGGCATCGAAGTCGTGCACTTTGTGCACGAAGCTTGGGCACGAGATCTCACTCCTTCAATGTTGCTGTTGGATGTATCTCAATTTTACCCGTCTCTAAATCACAGCATTCTTGTTGAGATGTTGAGGCGGGAGGGATTTGCGGAAGACTTAGTGGAGTTCTTTGCTGATTATCTAAAGGGCCGGTTTACCCGGTACCTGTTTAATGGCAAGCTCACAGACGCCACTCCCACACCGCTGGGAGTGGGTCAGGGGTCTGCCTTCTCTCCGATGGGATCGGGGCTGTATATTGCTCCTATCTTACATAAACATTTCCCAGTAGATCGAAAGATGCCTGGGAACGGCACACTGAAGTTCTATGTGGACGACGGTGCATTCATGGTAGCTGCGCCGTTGAAATCAACGATTCGGCGCAACATTACGCAGGTGGAACTCAATGTGGAGTACCTGCAAGTTATGTTCCACTCCCTCAATGGTGACCTATTACGGGTCGGGTTGGGAGTAGAAGCTGACAAAGTGGAAGTTATGCACTTCTGGAAAAAGCGGAAACCATGGAAGCCGGATAAGCCCACAGGTCCAGACGTAGTGATTGAGATTGATCGAAAGATCAATCACATCGTTCCTAAGGTGTCAATGAGATATTTAGGATTCTATCTGGATCCTAAATTGTCATTCAAATCTCACATCCGCTTCTACGCGGCTAAAGCAGCCAGCACGGTGTCCACTCTCACCATGCTAGGCAACTCTCTTCGGGGGTTCACCCCCATGCAAAAGAGACAATTATACATAGCACATGTGCTCCCGCTCATGTGCTATGGCGCGCACCTGTGGTGGAAACCTGGGTGGAAAGGGATTGGCTGGATTGCGAAAGAGATGCAGGGGGCGCAATCCCGAGCCGTCAGATGGATCACGGGGGCGTTCCGAACGACCCCGATTGGAGCCATGGAATTGATCGCCGGAGTGGTTCCGGTGAAAGTGAACATCACAAGATACATGGAGAAGCATGCTCTCCGTATCAAAACGCTCCACCCGGGCATTAATGAGTCATGAGTGGGAGCTTTCGGATGTCCCCACATCGGATCTCAACGCTGAAATGCCGTTTCGAGTAGGAAAGCGCAGCAAATCAAAGTCCCCTATGGTGTACTTTGAGAAAATGGCCAAGACAACGGATGAAATATTCCATGTCTTAGCATCGGTATGTAGGCCTGGTGACAGGTTGATCGACCGTGATGGAGATGACGCCATCAAACATGTGTTGTTTCATCGTGATAAGCGGGATAATCATGATGACGACATCAAATCCATCCCAAGGAAAAAGGGTGGAGAAAATGGAAAAGTCAGCGATGATTTCAAAGACTGGATCCATAACACATGGACGCCTGCGGCGTCCACATACATGCATGACAGAAACACCCTGATCATATGGTCGGATGGGTCTGTCATCCCGGGGAAAGATGACGACTATCTCCAGGTCAAAGGCAAGCCAAACTTGCAAAAAACGAGGGTGTCGGGTGCGTATGTCATTACGCGCAATGACGAAATGGTCTCGGAGGACTCTTGGATGTCTGGGAAGTGCACGAGCTTTGACGCGGAGGTGCAGGCATGCTATCTCGGCGTCAAGGCAGCCATGGAAGTGATTCGTCCATCGGATCACACTATAGTAATTGCCAGCGACAATATTGGTAATTTGAGGCGCGCTATGAAACCCAGCGGGGTTGGCTCCGGCCAACTCCACGGTGTGTGGATTAGTGAATATTTAAAGGAAATGAACCGCAAGGTTGTATTCCTATGGAGCCCATCTCATGTTGGGATTCAATGGAACGAGTATGTGGACAAACTCGCTTCTGACATAAGTAAATCAGACGAACCATTGCCTGATTACAAATCATTTGCTTTCCGGGGACAAGAGATCTGCCAGAAAGTAATAGAAGATTGGTCGGACATTGCCGGCCTCAAGTACAAAGTTAAGTGCACACCGGTGGCGGGAGTACCGGGAGTCCCTGACAAATCCATTCGCACGTGTCACAGTGCCTATCTAGGGTATGGTTTATGGTGGGACGAGGGGCTAAAGCCTCGTACCATTGGTAAATCACCCTTCCTAGCCCTAGGAAAAGTCGATCTGAGCAAAACAAATGCAGACGGCGAGGATAAAACTTATGAGGAACTCGCGTTCCCCACTAAGATTCGCAATAAGGAGGTAGCCCGATTCACGCGGGTTATCACTGAACACTTCCCAAGTGGGGAATACAAGAAGCGCTTTAAGCTTCTCCAACCGGGAGAATCGGATAAATGTCCGTGCCGCCTTCGAAACGGGTACAGGGAAACCCGGGATCATATACTCTTCAAATGCCCGTATTACATGAGGCACAAGAAGTATGAGCGTAAGCCTTTTGTGGGTCCGTTCTCCAAGCGGGACCTTGCACAAGGCAAGTCTTGGTACTCCAGGCGTCAACGGGGGTGGTCCTCGCTCGATGTCCTGAAGTTCCTCCAACTCAACCCTATGGTTGGCACATTTGAGTGGGCAGAGATCCTCTCCAAATGCAAGGAGGATCGCGCCCAGGGCAATGAGCACACCAGGGCGTGGGCTAGATTAGAAGCGCACACTGTGTGGCACGCTGGTAAAGTTCTGGAATTCCAGAAGGAATGGGATGGACTCTCTGAAAGGGAACGTAAAAGAACCCAAAAAGAAGCCCATAGGAAATATGCGGCGGCATTTGATCCGTCGAAGGCAGAGAAGTTCGCAGAAGAACTGTACAGAACGTGGCAGTACAGGGACACTGAGGAAATTCAAGAAGGCAGGCGCGAAGCGCTTGAACGAAATGAGATAATGGACGAACCTTTTGTCCACATTCCCATCCGCGGGGTCATGGAGCCCGAATACAGAGTACTGGGAGAGGAAGTAGCTCCTCCGTCACAAGCGGAGGAACACGAAATTGCCCCAGTCGATCATGAGGATCCTACCCTCGATTTTGCCCCTCGTGCCTCTCAATTAGAGGAGGAGGAACTTATTACTGCGCATCTAGACCAAGGGTGGGTGGACCTTCCTCACCGGGGGTTCATCTTACCTGAAGGGCGGTTGTTAGACGCGGAAGAGAGGGACAACGAGCAATTCCTGGACGACTTTGGAATGCTTTATGTCATTACACCGCCTCCTTCGGAGGCGGAAGGAGAAGACTGAAAGATTCAGTAGACACTCTGCATGTACTTAGAGTATGGAGTTTAAATTCGTAGAATTAATAATAATAATAATAAAAACACGACGCGTTGCGGCGCGTTCAGCACGGGCGCTAATACAGATCTCGCAGATCTGGAAGGTCGTGTCGCCTCCTCAGTATCTTAACGAAGCGTGGCCATTCAAGAAGGCTGGTGGACGTGTACAGTGGGTATATGTAGTACATGCTCAAGTTTGAGGATATTTGACGGGGTAGAGAATATTCTATGTGTTTTCTCGATCTGGGACCAAATTCACCGCTCGAAGCCTACTTTGCTCGCGGTGTAATTGAATACAGGGCGCGCTTCGCGGCTTGAATAGACTACGAGTGATCTACGTGTTTGCTTAGCTACAGATTCCTCCCGCAAAGTGAAGCACGAGGAGCGACGAGGGAGGAGCTCTAGGGGCAAAGCTAGGCCCTACTTTCGTTGGATCTTCGAGCCCCTCCTCCGTGGTAGGCTCGTACCCATCCTAATCTGGCGAGAAATTTAAACTCCGTCGTGGCACTCCTCTCGTTCGCCAGAACGGCTGGGCGAACTCGGCCGCCCTTTACCTTGGTCCCCCCGTGGGAATCGAGACTTAGAGAAATCGCGCGTCGAGTCTCCAAGGGAGAGCAGCGCGAAAGCCAGCTTGAGGGCACTACCTCGACGTAGACAGTCTTCAATCAAATACTGTAGCATGTATGTATCCTATACACAGTCAGAAATACAGTCCAAAGTTGTCCGCACTCAAGTCGTCCATGTCGAGCGAAACATCGCCTGCGTTGTCGAGCGACATCACCTGTTGCGGAACTAGGTCATTCTCGACATCATCCTCGACATCCGACTCCGTATCCGACTCCTCTTCTTCGCTGCTCTCGGCATCATCGTTCGCATCGCTTTTGTGTGAGGCCGCTGGTTGTGGATCATTGAGTGGCGGTGCAACGGCTTGCGGTGCGCTCGCGCTCGTGCTCGGAGCCGCGATGTTGTCCAAGGAGTGGCGGCGCTCTGCAACGCGCCTGTAGCTTCGCAAACACCGCATTGAATTCCTTGAGTGGTTCTCCAAGACGCTGGAGCCCTAAAGTGAGTGAGTCGGGCACCACTGGATTGTCAGATCCATCGTCAATCTCGCGGCCTGGGATCACTTCATACACACGGAAGCGTCGCAGCGACGCCCGGAGGTGCGCAATGTCCCGCTCTAGGCTCGGTGTCGTGTGCTTCGTGCCTTGTTGCGCACCCAAGGTTGAGTTCATCGACGCCGCGAGGCGCCGGAGGACGTCAACACATGGCGATATCATCGCAAGCCACTCCCATGAGGCGCTGCTTCCGTGCACCTTGTATATTGTCTAGCAAGATGCCATTAGTGAGGAGTGAACAGAAAACGAGAGGAGGCTCACCTTGATCCAGAAATTCAAGTGCTCCTGGAGTAAGTCAACTTTGACCCACGCATTCGCCTTGCCTGTGGGATTCACAAGCCAGTTCTTCAACACAATCCTCCTATTCACGGTTAGCCTCGTTGAACAAAAGCATATAAAGTTTGTACTTACCGTAGTGGTTCCGGCCAGACATGCTTGAAATTATGTATGAGGAAGAGTACCTCCTGTGCGTACTTTGTCCGTCCACAGCCTCGGTAGTACAGCGCGAGGACCTTCAGACCAAGCAATACACGGCCGGAGTCGCCACATTTGATACAGTCAGTAAGAAGGCGGAGAATAAGTGCATCGCAAAGGAGAAGGACAGCGTTCTCGAAGACCATATCACCCTGCGTCAGGTCACCGGACACTCCGTTGTCCGTGCACTCTGCCAGACAAATATGTGTCAGATACAACAAAGATTCTATCTGATCGACAATAACACTGACACACCTGTGCCTGTGTCCGCCTCGCTTGCTCGTGCTGCCGACTCTCCTTGCTTCTCTCGTTCCCTAAGCTCTGCAGCGCGTGCAGTCCGTAAACGATCGACAGTCTTCCCATCCGCGAAGCGCGTGACGATCTCTGCAGCGTGGGCTTTGAGTTGGTTGAAATCCACATGGGCTGCATAGTCGGAGAGATCTTCGGTCTCACTGACGAGCTCAAGACAGTGGAGCACCCGTGAATACAAAGACACGAAGGCCAGGTCGCGGCACTCGCGGAACGAAGGGAGGGAGGACAGCACAATCGGTTTGCGATCGAGGAGGTTGTTGTGAAATGCGAGCGAGCCGGGATTGCGAGGGCCGAAGCGGGGGCACAGAGACTGCGTTGACCGGCAAGAAAGGCTGATTGTGGTATATTGTAGTGTTGTTCATCTATATTGCAAGTGCTAGAGAATGACATACAGAAGTCGCTGAGAGACATCGCAGGTTGGAAGACTCGCGTGAAGCTACTGTCCCTCCAAGTGCTCTAGGGAGCCAACGCGCGATTTCTCTAAGTCTTGATTCCCACGGGTAAAGGGCGCCCAGTTCGCCCAGTCGGTAGAGGCCCCTACCTCCTTTTCGCACTCCGATTCCCGTTTTGTCTTTGAGCGCTTCCAAAAGGAGGAGTGCCGGAAAAGGGGGTAGGGTGCCTCTACCGACTGGGATCGAGTCTACCTCCGTGGGTGTGCGTTATGAGTTTTACGAAGTCCGCCACAAGGTCCGATCGGCACCCGTCTGATCGAGACTAACGCAAAGCATAGTCGGTCGGAGATGTAGCTTACGTAACTCCGCCAGAAAGCTGTACCCGTCTATCGAAACAGACTATGCCCACCGTGACCCCCGCCTTCGCCGCTATGCCCTCTCCAGAAGAGGCATCAACCTCAACAGCACCTTCTCCTACCTTCAAGTCATTAGGTCTTATAGACCCGCTTCTTGAGGCAGTAGAACAACTCAACTACAAGACCCCTACAGAAATCCAAGTCGAGGCCCTCCCGCATGCATTACAGGGAAGAGATATCATCGGTGTTGCCTCCACTGGGTCGGGGAAAACTGCTGCATTTGCCTTGCCTATCCTTCAAAAGCTATGGGAGGAGCCGAAGGGTCTGTTTGCTTGTGTCCTCGCTCCTACTCGAGAATTAGCGTACCAAATCTCGCAACAATTCGAGAGCTTGGGGGCCGCTATGGGGGTTCGATGTGTGACCATCGTAGGAGGGATGGACATGATGTCCCAGGCTGTTGCGCTCGCGAAACGGCCTCACATAGTGGTCGCGACACCGGGGCGTTTGAGTGACCATCTGGAGAATACCAAGGGCTTCAGCCTGCGGGGGTTGCAGTACCTGGTGAGTCTGCACTGACGCCTAGACTTGATGTCGCTAATGCGTCCGTAGGTTATGGATGAGGCCGACCGACTTCTCGACATGGACTTCGGTCCCATCATTGACAAAATTCTCAAGGTCATTCCGAGGGAGCGTACGACTTACCTTTTCTCTGCGACAATGACAACGAAAGTGCAGAAGCTACAGCGCGCCAGTTTGTCTAATCCTGTCCGCATCGAGGTGTCCGAAAAGTGCGTAACTTCGACGTTTTGCGAGCACCAGTCGACTGACGGCACGTAGATATTCTACTGTATCAACGTTGCTGCAATACTATCTCTTTATGCCATTACCCCAGAAGGACGTGCACCTCATCTACCTAGCAAACGCGCTAGCACAAAATTCCATCATCATCTTCACACGGACGGTTCATGACGCTCAACGGTACGTGTACTGACATATTGCGCGCGAACATAGCTCATGGCACACTTACAGAATGTCTATCATTCTGCGGACCCTCGGTTTCCCAGCGGTACCCCTTCACGGACAGCTGAGCCAAAGTGCACGTCTCGGAGCACTGGCCAAATTCAAGAGCGGCGGGCGGAAAGTACTGGTGGCGACTGACGTCGCGAGTCGGTTAGTATCGTCCAGGATTGTGCTACTCCTGACCCAATGCTGATGTTGAGTACCATATAGTGGTCTGGATATACCTCACGTCGACGTCGTTATCAACTACGATGTCCCTACACACTCTAAAGATTACATCCACCGTGTCGGTCGTACCGCTCGTGCCGGACGCTCCGGCAAGTCCATCACGCTGGTCACGCAATACGATGTCGAGCTCATCCAGCGCATCGAGGGGACGCTCGGAGGGAAGCAGATGGAGCTGTGGCCGACAGACCCGGAGGAGATTGCGTTGTTGCGAGAGAGAGTGGACGAGGCGGGCAGGGTAGCGGTTCATGAGATGAAGGAGCAAGGCGTGAGGGGTGGTCACGGGAAGAAGCGGCGAAGGGGTGCAGGCGGAGCCGACGACCGAGATAGGGATGACGATGTTGTGGAGGCAGGTATGCCTTCGAAAAAGAAGAGCAAGGGCAGGCGGTGATCACGCCTCCATACTCTCTTTCTGTTCTCAGTATGCTAGTCTAGTTCACGAACATCAGGTCAGAACGCAAGATATACTTGGTGCCGGAAATGACCGGTGAACCTTCGTGCAGCAAGCACTCATGCCCGTGCCTAGCCACAAATCAGCATGAGGAGAACATGAAAATGGTAGGACATACCTATGCAGCAGAGCTGTCCCTCTGGACAATGGAGCGGTGATCACCTCGGTCCCCCGTTTACCTTTCTGGCCAGTATAGAAGATAGTCTGTAAAGTACTATGAGGTCTCAATCTCCGAACTCATCATAAGACCAACTTCGCCACCCTTCACGCCATCCTCCACCCCGCTCAGGTACACTAGCAGCGTCCACTCCGACCGTGCCCCCGTCTGCGGATCGCGCACCGCATCGTCGTAGTGGCAGCCAAAGTGCTGGCCCGGTGTGTACTTGTACATTCGGATATTCGAATTGCACGAGTGCACCGGGCGCATCTCCGCGCCGTCCCGCCTGAGTGAGTCGGGATACGTGAACGGTGGTAGGTGCGGGACGAGCAGCGAGTAGAGCTGAGCAGCCATCTCCGTTGAGATCACGGATAGTCGGTCTGGGTTGGGTACATTGGATCAGCCTCGACTGTGTAGTGTGGAGAGGCGACGCACAGTTCACTCGTACGGCCTCGCCTCTCTTCTTCGGCGGCGTCAGCTCCAACTCCTGGTCATCGATGAACTGCACGTAACGCTTGCATTCGTCGGGTGTCATGAAGCCCTTGTAGCGCACTCAACACTGAGCACGTTCCCTGGCTGCGTTAGAGGACATACGTCTACCAAGAGGATCTGGTCTTCCAGGATGGCGCGAGTCTGCAGACGGCGTTTAGGCGATATGGGTGGAAATCCAGGTGTTGCCTTCGGTGAAGTAATCTGTGCTGAGCTTCCTGCACTTCTCGCTGCAGGGGCCTGAGTGCGAGTCTTCCGAGGAGCCATTGGGGTGCCAAGTGAGTTGTCTGGTAGCAGAGCGAAGGTGCTAATTCATGTAGTGACGCGACCTCCAAACGCGCCCTCAGAAGGATGGATTCGCGTGATCAGATGCTCGCGGCGATCAGACAGCGCCGCGTTGCGCCAACGGGCACCAAAACCCGAGCTGTAGCTATAGTACAATGCATGGCCGACATACATCAATGACACGAAGACCCCACCTAAGGATCCCATGGACCTCTCGCCGCACCGCCAACACCCGCGGTAAGCAGTATTGCAGTTCCGTTCTCATGCACGTAGAAACAATCCTCCAAACGGATCCCGACCTACAGTCAGACTGGTTAGTAAAGCCATGTACTAGCATGAGCCAAAGTTTTTCAGACCTGGCCTTCGATATAGACCCCAGGCTCGTCTGAGAAGGTGTGACCGGCAAGAATCACATCCTCCGAACCTCCACGAAGATACGGTGATTCATGCGTCTCCAGGCCGATGCCTGAGTCAAAATAGAGATCAGCCATAGGGCGGGACGAACCGAACAATATACGTACCGTGGCCCAGTCTGTGGGTAAAGTACTGCGTGTATCCCTGTGCTGCGAGGGTGTTGCGGGCAGCAGCGTCTACTTGGGCAGTGATGGTACCATTGCCTGCGACAGCGAGTGCATTGACTTGGGCGGAGTGCACAAGGCTCCATATTCTCAGATGAGCGGCATGGATAGTGGACTCAGGAAGGGCATATGTCTGGACCATTGGTCAGCGCAGGCTCGACATCCACCGTCTGTCTAGCGCACCCTGGTGACGTCGCTGCGATACCCATGCAAGCCAGCATCGCAGTCGACGAGCACGAAGTCGTGCGCACCCAAAGCACGGTCAGTCCCGCTGCCATGAGGCAGTGCAGCGTTCTCTGGATATCCATATATTATGTGAGCGAGTGGGCTATACATCATTGCAATGACGTACCTCCAAACAAGGTGAGGCAGCCACCTCCCTGGAGCCCCGCAGCACCCAGAGCATCCGACATAAGCTGCCCAACCTCCGACTCACGCATTCCCAGTTTGACGGTCTCCCGCACGGCGCGGATAGCTAGGAGGGTGACCTTGAGGTGTGTTTATAGGTAAGGGTGGTGATAACGCGAACGAGCATATATACCTCGTTCGCGCACTTCATGATCTCGAGCTCTTCTGCGCTTTTCCGTTCCCGCAGCCTGCGAACCTCCACGGGTGCCGTGATGACTTGAGAGTGGGCAGTAGCCTTCTGAAGTCCATCCAAGATGAAGCTGCGGACCATCCCGTCGACATATATAGAGCCTTGCCCAAACTGCGACACTGTCGAGATAGCGACCTCGAACGGGTTCACGTCCTCTGGCCATGCGGGGTACGTTAGGCCGCCTTTGCTTGGGATCGAGAGGAGCTTTGCGCGAGTGGCTTCGAACGCTGGAGTCAAGATAGAGACTTTGGCATGTACCTGCTCGTGAGAGTCGACCTCAGGGGAGATGATGAGCAAGAGGGGTCGCTCCGAGAGGTGCCATTGCGAAGAAGATAGATTAGCAAAGTACGCGGCACTCGCTCCAGGCTCGGCAATGTATGCAGAAGCATTCAGTTCATGCAGTGTCTGCGCGAGTGCTCGCTGACGCTGGAGGTATGAACTCGAGGGGATGGGGGAGATATGGGCGCAATGCTCAGCAAGGTGCGAGAGATCTGGCGTTCCGGTGTACGAGTTGTAGAGCTTGGTTATTGACTTGGGCGTTCCAGTGAGGCTGTAGATGAGAATGACGACTTGCACGATGATGCAAGCTATGATCAACTGCAGTCGGGCTCGTCAGGCAGGGACAGTCTAGGAATGCTGTGGACTTGCCCTCGTTGATCTGTAGGTATGCTTGCGCACACGCAAGTCGGCCGGGGCATTGTTGAGCGGCAACAACTTCTCCATGGTGGGCGAGAGAAAGATGAGCTCGCCCGAGTCGGCCTATTGCGCGGATGTCATGTCGTCACTTGCCATATTAGGAATGCATGTGACGCCGATTGCGTTGTGGGCGCGCGCGGTGTGACGATCCTGCTCTGTGCCATCGGAATCCGACCTGTATTATCTTGCGCTCTGTAGTCGCGTGTGGCTCCTCTCACATGGTATGAAATGGATACCGAGACACTTCTCGTCATGCTGGCCAGTCTCCTCGATCCACCCGGTCCCATTCCTGACCAAGCGACACTGCTAGATGCGCTAGCTCAATGTGATGGCAACGTAGACCAAGCAGCCAAGATACTTATCGACAAGAGGGCAACATCTACAAGTAATTTAGGTCTGAAACGGAAACGGGCTGCAGGCCTAGATGAATGGCTTGGAGGATCACCTACTAAAGCTAGATACAACAACTCGGCATCCAGGAACACCTCAAAGCCGTCTTCGTCCGGTTCTGCTGGTACCGGTGGAAAAGCCGCAGCGATCGACACGAAAGCCATACCGAACAAGCCTCTGCTCGATGTCCGCCGTGACGCCTCTCCGGAACGTCGTCCTGTATCATCAACCTTATCTGAGATTACTGAGGACTCGACCACTGCCTCACCACGTCCCAAGCCTATCTCTTCGTCTAAAAAGCGCTATGTCACAAATGACCAGCTTCTATCTCTCTTGCGCCCGCCGAACTCAAAAGAAGGTGGCAAGAAGCCAGCACAACTCCCTCCGCTAACATTGGGGACGCCATCCCTTGTGGAGGAACATACGCCATGTACCCACTACCCGTCAATTCTGCCTCCGGATATGGCATGCAGGTAAGCCAGATTCCGTCTTATCTACGTACACTGACTTACCCGCATATGTGTAGATTATTCTACATCATGCTCGATCTGAGCGAGGACTGGCAACGAAATAAATGGTGGCTCTTCGACCGTGTAGTCGAGAGTCCTCATAGGACATCATTCTTCGTGCGCCAATTTGATGCGAAGGGGGCCAACAATTTGAAGGATTCCTCCGAAATGCAAGAGGCTGCTCAGTATTGGTGAGTGGCATCTACGGCAACTACTTTAGGTATCGATCTGGCTCGGTGGTAGGTACAACGGACGAGAAACAGGCCCACCCAAAGCATTCCCTCCGGCACTGGAGGAGGCCTGTGAGATCATTGAGAGGGTCGTCAACACAGAGATGCGCAAGCGCAAGCGGTACCCTCTTGAGTGGGTTGGCGAGAGAGATGGAAACCATGATACGACTGAACCCGTCATCTGGCGTGCAAACATCGCGGCTGCCAACTGCTATGAAGGCGCCAAGGAAAGCGTCGGCCCACATTCAGATCAACTGACGTACCTCGGCCCGTACCCTACTATTGCATCTCTCAGTTTAGGTAAGCATGACATTTGCTTCGAGTTCTGAGCCTGAACGGACATCTGTGGCTAGGGACGAGCAGGGCTTTCCGCTTGCGTGAGGTCGTACCCCTTGACGAGAAGGATAAACGGAGTGCGCGTACCTACAACATTCCACTCACGCATAATTCGGTGCGTCCCACTGTACAATTTGGCTGCTTACAACACTCATAAAATGCATTTCACCTCAGCTATTGATCATGCACGCTTCGTGTCAAGAGCGTTTCAAACACTCCATCCCACCACAGAGCAGCCTCGACCTCTTTCACCCCCCGTTCCCACCGCCCCCTGAGATGCGCAGCGACCCGACAACGCGAACAGGGCCGCTCCCCAGTATGCGAGATGGCTCCTCCAACGCACGTATCAACATCACGTTCCGCTTCTACCGCCCCGACTTTCGTGCGCAGACGACGCCGCGCTGCCAGTGCGGCGTTCCATGCATCCTGCGACCTGACATGAAGAACCGATACCCAGCGCCATGGGCTGATTGCGACGCAGGAGAGGTGGGCACACGCGAAAGTGCTCCCAGCTCAAGCACTGGCGACCAAGCACTGGTTACCAGGTACTGGTGGACGTGCTATGCGGGAGCCCAGAACGACGGCAAGGGCTGTGGCTTGTGGAAGGTCATGGACGTCAAGGACGAAGGAAGAGGGCCGTTTGTCGGTCCGGTATAAGTTAGATGCACCGTGACTCCGAGTCGAAGCCTACGTGAAGTATCCAACATCATACTATATAGAGCAATTATATCACCTAGTTCTGAATTACTGTACTAGTGCATCTACCCTGTCTGTAAACGTACACTAGCAGCAATGAACGATTCACCGCCTCATATGGAACTACGACTGGCACGGTGGTTTAAATAGGCCTGTGGCCGATGTGAATTTCGCGGTCGCTGATTGGCAGGGCGATGTCCTAAATGCGGCAACCAGGAACATATCAGCGGTCCACAGCCACACTTTGCTGAAATCTCTCATCTCGTATTATACCCACCGGACCTATCACGCCTACCGCCTCGTGCATAATGGCCGCAAGGACTGCGAAAATCGAGAGGAAGACGAACGAGACTGAGATCGAGATCTTCATCAACCTCGACTGTCAGGCAGGCTCTGGAAACGCGCAGGAGATTCAAATCTCAACAGGCATTGGGTTTCTCGACCATGTACGTTCACTCTTCGCCGCGCGTGCGGCCGACGTACTACAGTTAGCGTGCAGGAGCTCTAATGTGATATGTAGATGTACCATGCTCTCGCGAAGCACTCCGGCATGTCCCTGACCATGAAGTGCAAGGGCGACCTCTGGATAGACGATCACCACACCGCAGATATGTATTCCCACCTCTGCAGCCGCGCTGCATATGCTGATACAGCTTGTCTATACAGGACAGTGCAATTGCTCTGGGCACCGCGTTCAAGCAGGCCTTGGGCGAGGTCCGCGGCATCCGCAGATATGGCACAGGGTTTGCCCCGCTTGACGAAGTGACTACCTTCAGCCACCCCCGCCTCCATTAGTTCTGACCACGGGCCCAGGCACTTTCACGCGCAGTCATCGACATATGCTCGAGGCCTTACTGCTTCACCGACCTTGGTCTCAAGAGAGAGAAAATTGGCGATCTCTCTACGGAGATGATCCCGCATGTCTTCTACTCGTTCTCGATAGCGGCTGGCGTTACCCTCCACGTTGATGTCCTCCGTGGGGAGAATGATCACCACAGGTGAGGGCGTCAGCAACACCTCAGGCGTTTGACTGACGGGCTTGTGCAGATCGGAGTCTGCCTTCAAGGCCTTGGCCTTGGCCATTCGCCAAGCAATCGAGAGAACTGGTGGCACCGACGTACCCAGCACAAAGGGAGTACTATGAGTGGGCACACATGAGGCAGCCCATGTCCCGCGGGGAGTTATGAGTAGAAATGTAAGAGATATCAGGGGACAGCAATATTGGTTAGCACGTACCTTGTTACTTATGTACTTTGCTGAGCTGAGGAGGTAGTGTGAGGAGAGATGTTACTTGTTTACAACCATGACAATAGTGAATACAAGGTAGCCGGACTGCATTGAATACCTGCATACGGGGATGCGCATAGAGTAGGAGCCGCTCCGCTGTTAGTGACGCTCGCACAATGTCTCAAGAAACATTTTGAGATCCTCCTTGTCGATTTCCAAGACACTGAGGTCGAATGAACCGTGCCGAGCCCTCGCATTGCACCTCGCCTTCGCATCCATGAACGCAAGACCGAATTCGCTGGAACAAAGTCAGCCACGACTCCGACCGCGTAGGAACACAAGCGTCACGTACTTCTTCCGAACATCCCCATAGTCCAGCGCGCCCATCACGCCGACGACCATGAACGTCCCCTCCGGCTCATTCATGCACGCAAGAACGAGCGGCAAGGCCTTGCGCTTGCTGTGCGAGAAGGCGGCCTGTGTGCCCTGCATGCGGTCGCGCAGTGCCTCTACGAGCCAGAGCGCGAGGCGCGAGAGCACGCCTGGGTGCGCGAAGAGCGCGAGGTCCGGGCCCTGCGTGATCGTCACGACGCGATGCCCGTGTAGCGTGCGTATATCGCGCTTGTCGATGATCGACGAGCCCTGCCGCATGATCGCGCGGTGCAACGCCATCGAGAGCGGGAGCGCCTCGCGCAGCCGGACGATGCTGCGAGGGCGTGAGTTCTCGTCAACGATCAAGTGAACGTGAAAGGGGGGGCTTACTCGTTGAGCGCGTCGAATGCCGTCCAGAAGTTCTTGACCCACCACTGCAGCTCGGTGTCGTCCCCGTCGCCCTTGCCGTCGACTGCTGCGAGTGCGCTAGACGTCTTGACAACGCTTGCGGCGCCACCGGGCGGGATGTTCTCGCGTTCGTCGTCTCGCCGTCGCCCTTCTCGCGCGCTGCTCCAGACACGACCTCCGCCGAACCACTCACCGCCGTTCCGCATGCCCTCGACTTCCACTTCCATCCGGATGCCACCGGCTACATCGAGCAGTGCGGAGACTGCCTCAACGGCATCGGCAGCTGAGAGAGGTAGTGAGCGGTAGCCGTAGCACCGAGTGAACGAGGGGTAGGACAGCTCGACAAGTCCGTACTCCGGAGCGATTTGGTCTAGCTTTTGGCGCAAGGAGAGCTTCAGGTCTTTAGCCATGTGCGCGAAAGGTTGTTGGGTTTCTGGTATCGAGAAACTAGACATGTCGTGAGCAGAGGAAACAGACGGGCTAGATGGAAACCACGACCTACCCCATCTTTGCCAACAGCCCCGTTAGACGCTTCTTCCCCCGCTCTTTCCAAATGCCGAGTTTACTGGCTACATAATCTGAGTGATACATCGCATCGTACAGGGTCCAATGGCGGAACATCGTGAAGCGCAGCTCGTCCGAGGCATACACAGACGTATCATCCGGGCTCTGGGGCTTGAAATCGAAGTCCGTCGCGGCGGTTGGAGGTGGAGGTGGGTTCAGTCGCGCGACTTCGTCATAATAGATTGAGTGGTATTTGTCGTATTCGTCCCGCGATATTCGCGATGAGTTATACTGGAAGGTGAGACCCAATATTGCCAACCTATCCAAAGTATACATTGAGCACAGGCAGGGATGCAGGAGAGCAAAGCGTACCACAGAAGATCGTTGTCAACACGGTCCAGCACAGTGGCTAGAATGTAGATCGTGCCCGACGCGGCTTGACCGTGCCATGTACCAGACATGTAGTGCTTGTCTATTCGCAGCTTGTATTGGACTCGGAGCTCTCTCTTCTCACGACCTGAGTGACGCTACACGGCGGTGTCAAGGCTCGGCCCCCACCTATATGCAAGAGAGCAGCTCACCTGAAGCCTGCGACGTTTCCGTGAGGTCTCCCCGTCTCCCAGTGACCGCCGTTTCTGCCCAGTTGAGCTTCCGCCCTCGTATGTCTCTTCGTCCTCATCCTCCTCTGGCGACTCCTCGCCCCCGTCTGAGAGATCAGAATCCTCATCTTCGGAGTCCGACTCTGGCTCGTACTTGCACCGTTCAAAGTCAAGAACTGGGGCAGCCAAGAATACGAAGTTACTCACGGTGACAAACTCCCATGCTTTCCTCTCTTCTTGCAGAAGCTCTGCCCCTCCGTCGTCCCAAACAACGATCCTCTCGCCATTCTCGCCTCCCCCAAAGAGTGACTGCAAGTTTTGAGGTCTTGAGGAGTCGATGACATGAATCGTAAGTCGCGTGTCGAACTCGCCAAACCAGTCCGGAGAGGGCAGCTCGATGATGGAACCGATGTTGAGGAGGATCAGAGTATGTAGCTAAACGGCCCCAAACACAAAGGCTTAGCTAGGGGTACCACCCTGAGCCGTCACGGTACGTACGTCCGAGTAGGTGGCAAGTTCGTCCCTCATACGCTCGAACTCTGTGTGGCTGGAGATGGGCACGATGCGGTACATGACGTCGTCCTGCTTGAAGAGCTCTGCGAGCATTTGGGCGGCGCAGAGGGCGTCGACATCGGGGGAGACGAAGATGATGACGGAGGAAGCAGAGGTGGCGGGGGAACGGCGGTGAGTGGCAAGGATCTTGGCGTAGGCTTCGCCGTAGGATGGCCGTGTCTCTGAGGCGAGGTGTGGTGGGGGCAGGTAACCCATGAGACGCGTCCGTAGTGAGTAGCAGGGCAAGGAGACACGCGTCACGCGGCGGAGGGAGAGAGACGTTGACAAGAGCGCGTCCGGCAGTCAACGCGACAAACACGGTGCACGTGACCTCGTCGCGCCTGTGGCTACCGCAGCGACTGACTGACTTGTATGGGCTGTACAGTAGCATTATGATCATGTCATGTGCTGCGACATCTAGTAGCATTATGATCATGTCATGTACTACGACATCTAGTAGCATTATGATCATGTCATGTGCTGCGACATCTAGTAGCATCATGATCATGTCATATACTGCGACATCTAGAAGAACCACTTCCTCGACTCCTGCACATCCCGCCTCTTCCCCCGGATCCCCCACACACCCCAGTTCGTCTTCACCATCACACGAGGGTCGAAATCTGCCACCTCCCACTTCTCGCTCCCAAACGCATTCGGGCCCGGGGTGACCACCCAGTCGAACTCGCCAGCGACCTCCGGTGCAGTCGACAGCGACTTGACGTCCCGCTCCACATCTGCGGGCGAGAAGCCGGTCACGAAGATGGGGCACTTGCTTGCGAGCAGCAATGGGACCACAGGTCCCCACTCCGTCGGTGATGCAATCTGCAGCAACGGTTCCCCAGTCACCTCGGACGTCGAGTTCGGCGACGGGAACCCGAAGCCAGGCGAGAACAACATAAAGCAATCAGTGTACGGGTCAAACGTCTCCTGGAATATATGATGGACGTCCATGTAGTTTGCTTGCATGCCGGTGATCGTCAGCTGCGGCGTATACGGGACAGTGTAGGAAGGAACACCGTATTCCTGGATCGACTCTCGCGTGCGTTTCAGGCGGACAATCGGTGCCGGGGTCGGCGGCTCATAGATATTCGGCACGTACACAGGCTTCTCGTCAGCAGGTTTCGCCTCGCTTTGCGGTTGCGATGCAGGCTCCGTCGACGAGACTTGCTGACCTTCCGACGTTTGTTGCTGCGGCTTGTTTGTCGGCTTCTTCAAGTCGCTCGCGGGGCGCGGCAGGGACACTTGAGGACCAATGAAGTAGATATGGAACAGCGCCGCAGGGAACAGCAGACAGAGCTGCTCCCAGACGTGTGGCGGGAGAGAAGACTCCGCCCGTGCCCCCAAGCAAAATATCCGGACTTGTGGCTTGATTGCTGCTGCCGCCTCGACTTCGGGCGCACCAGGCGGGACATGGAGTGTTGTCCGCAGAGCTGGGGACGTCAGAATGATATCCCGAGCATGAGGCACTGGCATCGCTCACCAGCTAATGAGCGACTGCCCTCGGGTGTAAGTCGCTGGTTGCGCAATGTCAAGTTGCTGAATTGGTGCAGGGTAGACCCAATCGTTATGGGATACGTGAGCAGTTTGCTAGCGTGTCGCCTTGCTCGGTCCGTGTCCATGGACGGGAAATTTCGGGTGTACCAGAAGACGTCCCAGTTCGCGAACGAAATGGCAGCCTCGGAGTCCTGAGGGCCTAGAAGTAAAATAAAGAGCTATTAAAGTGTCCTGCGCGGTAGATACGTAGCCCGTACCTGGCAGCTCGAACTCCTTCATTCTGCGCCCGCTTCTCAAGTCATGCTCGTCTTCATTGACCTCCCTCAGCTTTGAGCAGTACTTCTTGTGCTCCGTGTCTGCCTCCCAATGCTCCTCCGAGCAATGCGTCGGCCAACCACAATCCGGACACTCGAACTTGACCGCCTTCGGCTGGGCATGGGTGTGCACATGCGAATCGTGTGCGCCCTTAGCTTCGACCGCGCAGACAGGGCACGGCGCAAGCTTCTGGATGGCCTCTCCACGGGCGCTGAGTGCGGGGAATGGCGACTGGGAGAACGGGTGGAAGAGGTCGTCCTGGCTGAGGACAGGGACGGGCTCCTTTTTCGCGGCGGGCTTGGATTTCTTGAACCAGCCGAAGAGCGTACGAGCCTGAGGTGCAGTCCTAGTGTGTATTATGCATAGGTGGGGACGCGAGCGGGCGAGGAGGTGCAGGGCAGGCCGCTGGGTCGCCGGAGGACGCAGCATCTGCCAACGCAGGTGTGTTTACGGGGCAAGACGAGGCGCTAACCCAAAGAAGCGAGCGCACTCGGCGATCGGAGGAACGCGTCGCGCATGTGGCTGGCCGAGCGTGTGTGCGCACGACTTCCCTTCCGCCTCTACGGCCCCTAGGCCTATCTCTACTTATTACACTGCACACGTCTCTTAGATGTCTATGTCTTCACAACAATGATCACCCTCGCCCGAACGACTAGTTTTCTCCTCAATGTGCCTCGCTCTCGCCCTGCCTTGCGCCCAATATTCGCAAGCCGCACCTACGCCTTATCCAGGTTCCCTGAACGCAACACCGGGAGCAGCAGGCAACGACGTCGTGTCACGGCGAGGGAGAGATCTAGTAAAGAATCATCAGAGAATGAGACTACATCGTACGAGGAACGCCCTTCTTCGGCAGAGTCTCTGCTCTGGGTTGAGAGTCAAAGAGGTCCATTCAGTGATCCCGAGGATGGGCTGAAGAGGCTGTTGTTGGGGAACGACGAGCTCGTTGTGACGAGGTGGGCTAAGGCACTGCTTCTTTTGCATGTCCTGAGCTCGAGCAGCCTCCCGCCCTCATCTGCAGGCAGATAGAGATGCTCAACATCTTCGTTGGCTTCGAGCAGACCAACCGGTATGTCATCAGTAAGTGACCTGTTCTTTCCCGCCACAGATGCACCATTTTCTGAATGTGGCGTAGGTGATGCTGCGGGCTTGGTACTGGGGTACATCGCTGAGGAACCGCGGGGATTCCTCTCGACATTCGGACGTCAGATCTTCCGCACTCACAGACCATTCCGGGCTGTTGTCATGGATGCTTCTGGTACACCTATTCTATGGGTCAGTCGGGAATCATGCTGTTCTACCGCGAAATGCGTGACTGAAGGCACATGCCGCAGCTCCGCCGCCCGTTCGCGTGGATCAACTCGCGCATGTTTGTGCAAAGTCTGAAGGACTACAATATCTACACACCCGAGGGTGATCCTGTACTGGACACCTTCGGAGAGGTACAGCAGCGCTGGCATCCGTGGCGTAGACGATATGATCTGTTTCTCCGGTGAGTTTACAATATGAAACTCTCGCCCCGCACCGACCCATTGAATTGCAGGGAGAGCTCGCACCGCATCCTCTCGACTGCGTCGGATGCACAGCCAGAGCCAGACCCTGAAGTATTCACACAACTAGCGAAGGTCGATGAGGGGTTCCTTGCTTGGGACTTCTATCTCCGAGACGCACGCGGGCAAGAGATCGCCAGTGTTCGACGGGCGTATGGAGGTCTCGGACGAGAGGTATGAATTGCCAATGCCAGGTTTGGTAGCAATTGGAGCTCACGCACATACGCGGTGTAGCTGTTCACAGATACAGGTACAAATATTTTCTGAATTGTTTCTTGCATGTGTGGCTAAACGTTGTGTATAGGTGAATACCTCATCCGCTTCAACCCCCTTCTGCCAGGCCCGGTGGACCCTACACCTCAGACACCATATGTTGTCCGTGAACTCAATCTAGAGGAACGTGCCGTAAGTATAATGTGTTTTCAATGCAGACAGTGACTAATACCTCGCAAAGCTTGCGTTGGCGATGTCTGGTACGTGTCCAAATTCCCGGTACTTACTGAGTTATGTGTCATTCATTCGCCATGCAGTCAATGTTGACTTCGACTATTTCTCGCGCCATTCAAACGGAGGGTCAGTACACACGCGTCATGCATCTAGACCTTTGCTGAATGCAACCCGGTCCCAGTTCCGGACTAGGATTTTGGTTTTTCTCCGCAGGAGAATGATTCATTGAAGAGGAGAGGCTTTCGGGCTGGAGCTGGCGGTGGTCTAGAGCCGCAATATAGACGTATTTCCTCTTGGCTTGCATGTGTGCTCAGGGAGTAAACAATACGTGTGACAGTTCTTATTGCAACGGTCCGGTGTGTAGAGGAGGGCCAGGGAGTTGGTGGCGCGTTAACCTGCAGGGACCTGGAAGGGGAAATGGGGCTCGGGAGGAACGGTCTTAGCGTGCGGTAGTGTTTATTAGTGCCTGCATGTACCTCGATGTACGGGCTATAAACATTCAGAATTTATAAATAAATAAAAAAAAGAGTTGGTGGCGCGTAGCGTTATGGTGCGGTCATGTGATGGAGCCGCGCTCCCGCCCCGGGGTGTGGCAGGCCGCCACGCCCAGGCTTGCGCACGACCTCCGTCTTCCTTTCCTCGAGGCTCACTTTCCGCCTACCATTCACCATGATGGCGGACTCTCGCGACGCGAGGCCGTCCACCGACGAAGGTCAGCCCTCCCCCCATCTTGCTCATGCTACGCCTACCCACGCTCTCACCCGTCAGAAACGGCGCCCCTCTTGCAGGATGTGGACCACCCAGATGCTGACTCTCGTCCTCAACACTCGTCCTTCACGTCCATCATACAAGAGCCGTTGACCTCACTCACTAAAGTACTCCTTGTGGTCGCATTGCTCTTCTTGTTGCTCAGTTCCATCTTCATCGGCCTGTTCGCCGGTGCGCAACACAAGCTCAACACCGGTCGCGGCCAAGAGCCGCCTGTCACGGTCACCTCTACGGTATATAACACTGCTACTTCCACCCAGACACAGACACAGACACAAACGCAGACGGCTACATCCACCACTGTCTCAACGAGCACAGTGAGCGTGCCTGGCCCTATACCGACCGGCCCGCACGAAGAAGTGAGTGGATGCTTGTGCTTTATGCTGTCATGGAACTGACGATGTGGCAGCCCGCATGCCTGTCTGCTGACTGTATCATCTTGTCGTCGTCAATCCTATCTTCGTTGGACACCAGCCAGGACCCTTGTGAGAACTTCTACGACTTCGCTAGTAGGTCCCGTTCCCTCGTCTGCAACCGCTGTTCGTTTATGCAACTTACAGATGGAGGGTGGCTCAAGGCGCACCCGATCCCTTCTGACAAGGGCGTCTTTGGAAACTTTGAGGCGCTCGCGCAGCAGAACCGCAGGGTGCTCCAGGATATTCTGACGTCCGACGAATATGCTTCGCCATCCTTGACTACATCATACGACGAGCAGCTCATGAAAAAGCTCCGCGGACTATATGCGTCTTGCATGGACGAGGACCACCTCAACAAACTCGGCACTGACCCGCTTGATGAAGTCACCAATAAGATTAGGAAGCTTCTCTATCGCGAAACTACGATAGTTGATGCTGAGGCAGTCAAGGTTCAGGAGAAGCATATCACAGGATTGACGGCTGCTATCGCCTACCTCCACAGTCGTGGTGTCGGTGGCCTCTTCTCCGCCGAAATCGAAGGTGATGTCGGAAATGACCCAAACTTCATGACACTCTGGTTCAGTCAGCCCGAGCTCGGTCTTCCATCCAAGGTTGGTCATGACAGCCAACACAGAGTGGGATACAGAAACCAATCACGCATGATTAGGAATACTACGACGAAGAGCCATTTGTCGAGCTATACCAAGAGGTACTCGAGCGTCTCCTGGTCACCCTCTCGAAGGAGGAAGAGTATATCGATGCTATCAAGGGCCCCGTCACTACTAGCGACGAGGAACCTGTATACCAAGAGCGCCTTAGGGTCTGGCCGCCCTGGCCATGGCCACCTTGGGGCGGGGATGACGATGGTGACCATGATGGTGATGACGGATCGGGTCCCATGGATCCCGAGAAGGCGCACAAGGTAGCGAAGAATATCATCAAACTCGAAAAGGCCATTGCCGACGCTAGCTTGGACCTGTGAGCGACATGTGCTATGTTGATGACTGAGGCTGATGTGCCGTGACCAGCGACATCTTGTACCAGGACCCCGTTGCAACGTATAACCCCGTCCCAATCAACAATTTGACTGCACAACTGCCTCAAATCGATCTCCCAGAGTACTTTGCAGCATTCACCCCGCGTGACTTCCCGAATACCGTCATCCTGACGTCCGTAACGTACCCATCGTCACTCTCCGTCATCTTGAACGAGACGGATGCAGAGACGCTCGAAGGCTACCTCGTGACGCGCGCTGCTCTAGCCCTTTCCCCGTACCTAGGTTACGATACACAAGCTTGGAAGGCGGTGCGCACTCTCGAGGAACGCCTGAAGGGGCTCAAGAAGGGCGCGGTCGGTGACCGTGCGGAGTTCTGCACGACGCAGGTGGAGAGCGCGCTCGGCTTTGCGTCTGGAAGGTACTTCGTGAACGAGACGTTCGCTGGAGACTCAAAGAGAAAGGGCACTCAAATTATCGAGGGTAGGGTCTCTGGGATGAACAGAATCGTCGTGTCTGACTACTGCGCCAGACATCATTGACACGTTCAAGAAGTCACTCAAGCATCTTCAGTGGATGGATGATGAGAGCCGCGCAGCTGCTGCCGAGAAGGTGGGATCGCACTCTTTTCGCCACCACGCATACAATCACTCATCCATCCCTGATAGGCAGATGCGATCCGCGTGAAGGTAGGATACCCCTTGTCACCGAATACCGAGAACCCGGCGTCGATCGCGATCTACTACTCGCGCGTGCAAGTTGACTCTGGCAAGTTCCTTGAGAACATACTCAGCAGCAAGTAGGTGGTTGTCGTCTCCACATTTAAGAACATATTGATTATACTGCTTAGCGCGAATGAAGAGTATCTGCAGTGGCAGAAGCTCGGCAAGTCGAGAGATCCCGAGACTTGGGAGATGTATCCATCGACTGTGAACGCGTACTTCAACCCGCCGGCCAATGAGGTATGTTCATCTTGTAATCTGATGACGTCGCACTGATCGGGGCTTCTTCAGATCGTATTCCCAGCTGGAATCTTGCAGCCGCCGTTCTTCTCGAGGACATGGTATGTGCCATGAGGTGATCATGTGTTGCATATACTAAAGCGTCGTGAACAACAGGCCCGGATACCTTTCTTATGGCTCATTTGGTCAGGTAGCCAGTCACGAACTAACAGTAGGCCTGTCGACCGTTTTACAATGATGCCGGCCTCATCATCCTGTAGCACGCTTTCGACTCTGCTGGTAGGCTGTACAATCAGCATGGCAAGCTTGAACAGTGGTGGACGAATGCCACTAGCGATGGCTTCAAAATAAGGCAGGATTGTATCGTGGAGCAGTACTCTGGTGCGTATTCCACTCAGTCACCGGGGGTACAACCGCTCACGACGGGCGGGTAGAGTACACCATTGATGACGGCAAGGGTGGTGTAATCCACGTTAACGTACGTCTCTTCTCAGGCCAATTTCTTGTCGCGATCTAATGGCCGTCGATCGCATAGGGCAATTTGTGCGTTCTTCGGGGCCTAACAATACTGTGATAGGCTGATGCTGAAAAATAGGACATCTGGAGAGAACATCGGTGATACTGGTCTTATCCAGTCGTACCGTGCTTGGAAGGCACAGTATGATCGTGGTCTCGCTCATGGTAGCGAATATGCCCTCCCTGGGCTGAACTTCACCCGGCAAGTCGACTTTCGTAAATCGGTGCGCCATTCATGCTGAATATAGAAACAACAGGGAGCAGTTGTTCTTCATCTCCTTCGCTCGTGGATGGGCGAGGAACATCAAGACCGAATCAGCAGTATGTCTGTTTCCAATATCATCTACTGTTCCTCTCAAACGACGAATTGAAGGTCGCGCGCGTCCGCACGGACCCTCACTCACCGAACCAGTACCGCGTTGACGGGACCGTATACAACATCCCCGAGTTTGCGAAGGCATTCAATTGCTCCGCCAAGGCGAAGGTATGTCATCCATCACCTCTGTCTCGCTCCGCTTTAAGTCAAATTACGCGCAGCTGAACCCACCAAACGAGAAGCGGTGCCTGTTTTGGTAGAGGCCAATAGTATGACTTGACCATGTCAGTTGTGTAGTTGTTGGATATATTTATGTTCCATCGTACGGAAATACTCATACTGAAGACAATCTACGTGGCGCCACAACTTAAGCACGTGATGGACGTAGACGCTGGCACCCGGGGTGTGATCGACGGAGGACGTCGGGAACGGCCAAGTCGTGCGTTTGCCTCGACAGCCACCCGCTACACCGACCTCTGTTCGGCGCAGCCCTGCCTACTTCTTCCTCCAATGTCTTGCTGAATCCCACTTGTTGACGTAGACATCCTAACCGTTTACCTGCTCTCACCATGCATCCCGCACGCCGTGCCGTGTGCCTTAACCGTCCCCTTGTCCGCAATGCGTCCTCGGCTGCGGCCGTCCAGCTCGCTGTAAGTCAGATGAGACTCTCCTGGGTCTACCCCTCTCACGTCTCAATAGCCCAAAAAGTGGGCGAGGCCAGACCCAGGACCGTCTACCGATGACAATGGTAGTCAATCCGCAGAGTCGTCCGTTCCGCGGGCACGATCGTGGGGTCAACAACGATCACAGGACGACAGCCCGTTAAACCCTACCGCGTCGTACTCGGACCCTCCGCGATCACGCTCGTGGGCACGACGTGTACCTGTGGAACCTAGAGAGCGTGGAACAGATACTGGTTCGTCCGACATCATCTATTCGTACAATTGCACGCAGCGTGCTATGGGAGCTGACTCAGGCCTCCGCATTTATGGCAGCTCGTAGCACACCACGCACACCACAGCGAGACTCCCCCAGACTCAGTCAGCGAGACGCACTACCGCACCTTGCACAACGGGTCACATTACCTCACCTTGCACGACGGGACGCGGCACCTCATCAGAGGGATGTAGCACCTCATCAGAGAGACGCAGCACCTCATCGCCCCCAAGCCGACCGAGCACAGCCCGCCAATTCCACGCGCTCGCAGCAGAGCAAAGGTAAGGCCGCCTGGAAGCCTTTGACAGCTGCTACATCAAGAGGAAAGTCGTCTTTCGGTAACATCCTCAGCAAAAAGCGCATCGACCGGGAATTTGAGGATGCGCAGGCACTGGAGGAGGAAAAACAGGGTCAGGCAGATGCCGATCAGGTTGTTGATGTGGAAGATGACGGCGAAGTACAACTTGCTGGAGACGTAGTGGTTGAGGAGGGGCTATCGGCAGTCGAGGAAATCGACGACGGCGCAGACGGCGCTGTTGTGCAAGATCGTGTGAAGAGCCGCTCATGGTCAGACAGACCCTCTCACCGAAAAGAGAACGAGAGAGGGTCTGTCGTATCCAAGTTGGAGCGAGGTAAAGAGGAGGTGGTGATCCATAAGCGGGCTCGCACCCGTGGAGATGAGCATATTCAAGCCAAGGCTCAGGACAAAAGGCCCAAGCCTGCGAAGTCCAGGACCAAGAAAGTCCAGCGCGACCTCTTTATTCCTACCATGGTGACGGTGGCAAACTTTGCGAGACTCCTCAAAGTAACGCCTAATGCATTGCGTCGGAGGATGAGACAGGTCGGCATGAATGCAGAGGCATCCAATGAACACCGTAAGTTCATTGTCCTAATGTGTGTCACCATTTCTAATGTGGCCCATTAGTATTGACGTCCGAGTACGCGTCGCTGTTGGCCATGGAGTTCGGCTGGAACCCTGTTGTCAATGATGAAGCTGCCTTCGACATCTACCCGCCGTATGTTGCATTATTTCGTCAGGAGTTCTCGATAACTGACCTAAATGTAGCCCGCTGCACCCTGAGCCTTTGAGCCTTCCCACCCGTCCGCCAATTGTAACTATCATGGGTCACGTTGACCATGGTAAGACTACGTTACTCGACACGCTGCGCTCTGCATCTGTTGCGAAGGGTGAGGCGGGCGGTATCACGCAACATATCGGTGCCTTCTCGGTTCCCGTACCCGGCGATAGTGAAGCACGTACCATCACATTCTTGGACACTCCGGGACACGCGGCCTTTTCTGCAATGCGCGCACGCGGCGCTGGGGTGACAGACATCGTCGTCCTTGTTGTTGCGGCGGACGATGGTATCATGCCTCAAACCCGCGAGGTCATCGACCTCATCAACAAGGAGAACGTCGGTGTTGTTGTTGCTATCAATAAGGTTGATAAGCCCGGCGTTGACGTCGTGAGTCATTTACCGGGTAAACCCCTTCTTGTGCGTGTGCTAAAGCATCACCCATCCAGAGCAAAGTCGAACACGCTCTTCTCGCGGAGGGCGTGCAGCTAGAAACTTTCGGCGGTGACATTCCTTCCGTGCAAGTATCTGGCTTGACTGGACAGGGTCTAGACCAGTTGGTGGAGACTATCTCTGCCCTAGCGGAGATGCAGGATCTGCGGGCGGAGCGGGATGGGCCCGTCCATGGCTACATCCTCGAGTCCAAGGTCCAAAAGGGTCTCGGGTAAGTCGATTGCCATTGCAGCAGTGTCCGACGGACGGCTGATTTCACTGTCATACTTCTAGCCCGGTAGCAACCGTTCTAGTCCTTCGCGGATGCCTGAAGCCTACTGATCATATCATTGCTGGCCTTGCGAATGGCAAGGTCCGCCTTCTGCATGACTCCCATGGCAAGCCAGTCAAGCTCGCAACGCCTGCAATGGCCGTCACTGTCTCGGGGTGGAAGGAGCTCCCGAACGCCGGCGACGAGGTCCTGAAAGGAAGTGAGGCCGACATCAAGAAGGCTTTGGCGAATCGCGAGCGCAAGGCAGACCTGGAGGCGACGCTGGGCGATCTCGAGGTCCTGAATGAGCAGCGGCGTCAAGATAGGGACCAGAAGGAGAAGGACGCCGCCGCTGCCGAGGCCGGTGAAGAGGTCGTGGAGCAAGGCAATAAGAAGGAAGACGGCCCGAAGGAGCTGAGATTAATCATCAAGGCAGACGTGAGCGGCAGTGCGGAGGCTGTCTCAGGAGCCCTACAAGGAATCGGCAACGACATTGCGCACACCAAGATCATCTCGACAGGCGTGGGCGATGTCACGGAGTCGGACGTCATGCGGGCTAAGACCTCGGGCGGTGAGTACTCAACACGTGGTTGGGTATTCTACTGCCTCATCTGACGAGGCACACCTGCCCTCTTCAGCTATGATCGTCGCGTTCTCAGTCGGCGTCCCCCGTCCCGTCCAGAGCATAGCTGCCTCGCAGCAGGTCCCATGGATCACCTCGACGATTATCTATCGCCTGATGGACGACGTGAAGGGGAAGGTCATCGAACTGCTCCCGCCGATCATCGAGAGACGTGTGACGGGCGAGGCGAACGTGCTGCAATTGTTCGACATCTCACTCAAGGCAAAGCAGACGATGAAGGTAGCAGGATGCCGCGTGACGAACGGCACCGTCGTGAAGAACAAGATAGCACGCGTCATCCGCAACGGCGAGTGCATATACGAAGGTGAATGGGACATTTACATTGTTTCGGGATCACTGCTGACGAATCATTAAGGTCGCGTAGAGACACTAAAGCAACACAAGAACGACGTCGACGAAGTGGCCAAGGGCACCGAGTTTGGGTTGGCCTTCGGTGGCTTCAGCGACCTCCGCGAGGGGGACAAGGTCCAAATGTTCCAGAAGATAGAGAAGCCAGGCGTTTTGTGACACTCACTCAGCACTATAGCACCTCCATTGCTTGCACTAGTCTACAAAACCTCATAGAGCTTGTTTACCATTACTACTTCAATCCCGCTTCGCATCACCTAATCCCTGGACGGCGGTGATGGTGAGCTAGCCTTTATCTTGTTTTGGTCATCCAGGATGATCTCCTTTGCGCCGATCGTGCCTGTCCGGCCACCTACACCGAAAGTGATGTTGACATTCCTGATATCATGGACGGGCTTTTCGAGGACCGGCCAGCTCCGCGCGTCCGCTTTTCTCAGACTAAGCTCCACCTGAGCAACAGCAGACTTAAATGAAGTGGATCGGTAAGGTTCGCGGGAGGACGAACCTTAGTGCCGTAGTATTTGTAAGAGGACGCAGAGGGATCGACGGGCCCGAACAGCTCAATATACTTCTTGAAGCGCTTCGATCCAGGCAAGTAAAGGTCCAGGTAAATCTAACGAATGCTAGGTCAGCAAGCTATATCGACGGGTGGCTATGCGATAGGGAAGATCCTCACGGCATTCTCCTCGATCTTCACTGCACCACGTTCTTTGTCCACTTGTTTAGCGAAGATGGAGACGTGAACGTCAGCAGGGGTCTGATAGTGATCAATGCGGCATTCCGTGAATTGCTCAACCTGGATAGAGATGTTGGATAAAGCCGGCGGTACGATGAGGTTATACATACCTTCGTCTCAGTATTCTTGGGTACGAATAGATGTCGGCCAGTCTTGCAGCCTTCGATCTTTAGGAACTCGTCGAACTCTAGAACGCGCCGTTTACAGCACATATACCCCTGCGATCTGTGGATGAGTGCGTGACATCTCTCGGGACGGTTAGAGCACCAACCTTGCTGCCCTCGTGGAAGATCGGCTACCCAGATGAACCAATGTTAGGATATGCGATACCCCGAGGTGCTGGGGCGGAGGTACCTACCGCCTTCGGATGGTACGTACAGGTTGCTCCAGGCCCATCACCCATCCTGTTCACCTCATCGCTTTCATACACCACCTTGCACCCATTACGTTTGCACTTTATGCCGAGCGCGACTGGCGCGTCAAAATCGTCTTCCTCCTCTTGCTCAGGCTCCGGTGCCGGAGGGGTTGGTGTGACGGTAGAAACTACCTGTTGAGGCGAAAGGGTGGTAGAGAACGTCTCCTTGCCGTCTGCGTGCGTCCCTGTGACTACGATGTTTGCGCTCGTGGGTGGCTTGGCGGCATCGGTTTTGGGTGCCGCATCGGAATGAGGACCATTCGCGCACCCCTGGGGCATATCAGTAAGAGTTATTCGTGCGATCGACGCGAAACGCACCGGTATCCTCATGAACTCATCAAAGTCTAGGACGGGCTTATTCACATCCGAACAACATGACCATGATTTGAGACCTTCGTGGAAGACTGGTGCACCAGAATGGTACGTGCAGCTATCTCCTTTGTTTTCGGCGGGATCGTATTCCTGTCCGCAACTTCTGTTCGTGCAAGTCGGCATGATGGTAAGAGTGGCAGCTGGAATGTGCGGCAAGGCGGTGGCGAGCAGAGGACGATGATGAGCCTATTACGGCCCGATCGATCGAAGCTACCAGAAGCTTCCCGCGCCCACCTCGCACTGGCAACACTGTTCAAGTGCAATGATTGTATGTACGGGGCTATATTACCTTCCATTCAGTCTCATACCCGTCTGTTAGAAAGCCATAATCAGTGCGAGTTACGACCGACATACGAGCCAAGCTTCAAGCCACCGCGGTTGGGGACGCCAGTCGAATACTCATGCTTCCCAGAGATACACCGTGTTATATCGACAGGTCGAGTCGCAAGTCGCAGAAATCACGGAGGCCTTCACTAATCCGGAGCTCTGTTGCAGACCATAAATGAGAAAAGCTTCGACCCTCCTATAGACAACCGTGATCGGTGGTGAACAAGTCACAAGCTTGATTAGGTGGGTTGCAAATCACTACGTTTTCCTCACGGACTCGGCAGGGATGTATGTTATCGCTCTGCACGGATAGCTACCTGGACCTCTCCAGAGGTGAAGGCTGTCTCTGGTTTCCCATCACGTAGATCACGACGTATTCTCGATGCGGGCCAGTGGTTCCTATGAAAGCCTCATCTTTTCTAGAGCTGCATCTGGACTAGCAATGCAGGTGTGCTATCGGACAACCGGGCAGCATTCTAGACTAGCCTGCCTAGTGTTTTCAGAAGCACACCTCATGGCGAAATTGCAGATCGCCTCGCGCCAGGATGTCTTCTGAGTCCGCCTAACCAGTCGATTTACTGAGGACCAAGCGGGATGTGAGTCCCGACCACCCGCGAGCTAGACTTCTACTTGGAGACTCACGATGTCCTTCTGAATGTTCTGAACCCCATTCGTACCAGGCCGTCGGCTAGCGGACTTTCACAACAGCGAACCTCGGATGTGCACCTTCGGGTTATGCCCCTGTGGATCATGTAGGGTAGGCTCTTGCGCACGGCCGCCCTGAATGAACCATGAAGCACTAGCAATAGGCCGCGATATGATGGAGTACCTAAGTAATTCATAAGGCGTTTGCGGAACGGGTGCAATTGAGACCCAAGGATAGACTGAAGTTTCCCAAAGGTCAGTAACAGAGCGGTGCATGGGCGCCATGCACCGTGGCATTATCCACCTCGATGGATGGTACAGCACAGCGTACGTTCGATCAAGAAAGTGTCGAGACAACTGCCGGGTGAACGCTGATTTATGCAACGTGCGACGTACTGATATAGTACCTCGGCTTGCCGATGGAAGACCTGTTAACATCTTGCGCGAGGAGCTCCTCAGGCTCTGCTTCCAGCGTGGACTTATTCTGACCAGGCCGCGCCGAATCGGCGGGCGCGGAATTGCTGGCTTGCCACCGTCGCCGTCGCCAGTTTCATTTTATTAGCGAGCCATGAAGGAATACCGTCGATGGAGCCACCAGGCGAGGGACGCGTGCGTATAATCTCAGGGAAGCTCCATGGGAATCGCATTCAACCAGCCTGTCTCTTCTTGCGTACTTCGTGGTCGTCGAACCGGAGGTTAAGGCAGATGGCTTCCGAAGTCGGGTGCGCGTTAGCGGCCCGGGGAATGGTACCGACCGTGAAGTGCTAGGAAGCTATCACACTCGGGAATATTGCTGCTGCGATGGGCCTCCGGCTCCTCGTTTGGCCCTGCACACTACGCCGGCGGCAACTTATACTCTCGGCGCGCGACCACGTTCGTGTAGAAATGTGATGGCCGTAGAGTCAGATGACCATGTGGCCGCCTGTCCGGATTGTCACAGTGAACAAGGAGCGCCCTGGATTGAATCCACCCGGAACTGACCGACATAGGTTACGTGTAAGACATTGAAGGTATCAGGCCGATATATCGACCCGTTGTCCTTTTCACTGATGAGCGGATCGGGCCGTGTATGACGAATTGCCAACGTGGGCGGCCAGAATATAGGGTGTGTCTGGGCAGAGACTGAACGTCAGCCAGTCATACCACGGTGAGTAAAATTGGCAAAAGAACAAACATACTTGGCCACCAGTGCACGATGACCACCATCTTCTGCTGTCACAGTGTGCCACAGACAGGAGCGCAACTAAAGAGCACCTCATGCCTACGTACATCCACGTACAGTGAGCATGTTACAATTAAGGAGATGGTGCCATGAGTAGCGATAGAGCGCGATAGCGCCTAAGATTCCCACTCACACCGGAACCGTGCTACGGTGCACATGGGCTGCCCTCTACCATGACTTTGTGGACATGTTCTTCAGGGTGCCGTCGAAGTCTGCCAAGCGAATTGATGGTTCCAGGTGGTACCGCCGACGTTCACAAGGAAGCGCAACCCTGAGCTGTTGTGGTCAAAGAGCATATCAGATACTAGTAGCATGACAATGGCCGCTCGCTTCGTTCGGATCGCCGCCGGGGCTGGCACCTAGGATCTCCCCTGCGTCATCAAGTCCTGGCAGTGTTGTGGTGCCACCACGGCTCTCCGGTGGCTCGGTAGGCTTACATCTAGTCCCCCGCATATTCACGCTGTATTTCGAGCGAGCGTGATCGTCCTTGTTCGTAACGGTCGAGGGGGAGGATCTAGGTGGCGAAGCTGAGGGCGGAGCGGAGAAACGTTCGCAGATGAAGTACCGCCACTTCGTCGGGGATACTTATCTGACAATGCACTAAGCTCCTCTAACATGAGAACTCAGTACTCAGCAATGATGTATCCCATGTTTTCTGCGGAGCTCCACGGAAGATGGCAACTGTGACTGGACTATGATGGATCGCAAAGGGGTTGCCACGAGAATGCTTTCGAAGAGGGACCTGTCATACGGTTGTCATATCAGAGGTGTGAAAATGTACTACGCACTTTGGGAGGATGTTCCTACAATTGCTCGGGAAGCGAGTAAGATGCCTTCCCCAGCTGGTGCTTAGAAACACGGTTCAGATGCAGTAGCCTTCTATCTTGATATTCTAGTTTTCTTAGACATGTCCCTAAGCCTTCAAACGAGTCTTAGACAGACGCCGCACAGCAAGTCGGAGCGCAAATAGATGCGGCGCGGCCTTCAACTCCGCTCAACTCCGCATCTAGCAAGATCCGACTACGGTCCTTCGGCTGTCGCGCCTTGACCCATCACCATCATACCGGTCGTTGTCACCATTGCAGCTGCAACGCGAGGCGCATTACTCTCCTCTGACGCAGCTCAATGCAAGAAATTGATGCCGACTCAGATAAAGTCGTACATCGGATTGGCAGTGACTGTGCCAGGCGACCGTCGACCAAGCGACATCCTTCAAGACAATGCACATGATCACATCTCAAGCGAGGAATCGTGAACGGTCTCCCCGATATACAGTAATGGTCCGTTGAAAATACTGCACGTTGCCAATGTGCTGCTCAAGCGCGACTCATTGGTTGTGTTGAGCTGTTGCGGACCGGAATTGGCAGATGTATTAAAGTGGTGAGTGTATAGGCACACTCTGCATGTCCTGAAAGTCATGATAGCGGGAGAGTTCCGATACCTTCATGACGAATACACAACGGCCACACCACTACTAGTATCAGAAGGGTCAATAAGGCTTATACTGTCTCGTACATGGTATACATATGCAGTTGATCGGTAGATCTCTGTGTTCCTTTGTTCCACGAGTTTAATTTGGTCATACGTCGGGTAGTAAGCGATTGCGGTTTATCGATTACTTTGTAAGTCACACCATGACTGCAGCGATCTCCCTCGCTAGACTGACCACATATATTTGCTACGATGAGAAGCCTAGCGCATCCCAATGGACCAGGTTAGATAACCTCAAGGGAAATGACAGTGAGTAAGAGTGGGTACTTTCAAGTACGGGTGGTCTAGCCTAAGGCTTGAGTTCTTGCTCTCCGCCACTCTAGACAGCCTGAGTACTTCCGGTTTACGAAGAGCCAAGCGCACCCGATGATCACCAAACCTTTCCATCTAGTCGACGTATCAGATACGCGAATCATGCCTACCACCCTGGCAATGCACCGGACAGAGCATTCCATTCCTCATAGAGCGGTACCAATCTTCAATTGGGAAATATGCAGCTTGGACTACGCCTCTAGCCTGAGTGGCACTTCCCGGTGCGAAAGACTTACTACCATGTGTCCTTAAAGTAGAGAACTAACGATGCTCGGTCTTCATAATATTGAAGAGCGACTCCTCTAAATGAGAGCAAGTTATCCCATAGATAGCGTCGCATCGAATGCTTTTTAACCGCACCAACATATTGCGGACGGGCATCTCAACATGCAAATGGCTGGCCGTGCTGTTTGGGGGACAGATGCACGCCAAAGCTACTATAACTAACGATGACTTGCGTGTTTGACGCCGAATACGTGCGAATTCTCGACCCGGTGCCTATGTCGCTTATGACGAGGACAAATGGGTCGTCATTGAATTATTGTAAAGTGACAGCTACTTAATCTGCCCGTTAATCACCGCCAGGTGCGCAATCGAAGCCTTAGTGCCGCAGTCCACTGGCGAGTAATACTGCACGACCCATAGGCTATTCGACCACCGCAAATTTGATCTGGAGACCACATCAGTACGTCACTTGCGATTGATTTGATTGTAGCTGCCTGCTAGCATCCTGCAATGCATATTCAAGCGTCATCTCTGCTAGCGAACAAAGCCCTCCCACACTTGCCAAGGATTTGACACTCGCTGTCGACTTGAAGTTCCATGCGGCAATCAGTGTCTGAAGCCATGCATATCACATGGCATGAGACGTTCAGTTGCGAACGGGTTTTCATAGATATGACACGAGATCATATAAGATCACTTGCATGTGAACCGCCTGTCATTGACCACGATATGTTCGCCGCCCACTTGCTCTATTGCACCGACGGCAACTTGAGGATGCAAATACGTTGGGAAATTTTCCATTCGAGGCGTTAGCTCCGTCAGCATACTCTACGAGCTCCAGTTGATCGAGACCGATGATACAGCAGTTGGAGCTGTGGCAAGTGACCCATCGAGGAACTCACTGGACGTCTGCCTATGCATCAAATGATACCATACCATGACTTATGAAATAAGGGGGAAAGGACAGGACTCAACTGCGAACCTATGTATTCTGTAACTTTTTTTCTGTTGTTGCTACTGGTGTGTCTGCAACCCTGATTCCCTCATTGCAGTACGGCGCACACTGACATAATAATGTCCCATCCAAGTATACACACGTCTTTCTCGTACCACGACACTGCTATTCTCACAGACAAAGATATCCTCAAGGCCCATCCTCCCGGTAGGTGGCGTACAACCAGGTGTAAACGCCGCAGCACGATGCCCGATCTCACGGGCCGGAAGGGATCTGAAATGTGAATCGCGATCTGCATCGTGCGATTTAGACGCCGACCTGCCCGGTTAACTGAATAAGTTCGTCCGAGGGGTCCTCCTTTCAATATTTCCACGAAACGACCGCGATGTGCGTCCCCCTCCCGCGGAAATAGTTGGAAACAATCTGAAGAGCACAGTGATCCCCGCCTCCGTATTTTCCGATCCCAAATCCGAGGAGGAAAGGTGCAGTAATGCTGAGGATAACTGCCAACTCACCTCGTAGTGTTTAATTTCGTTGGATTCTAGCGTGCGACCCCAGAAGAGGTTGTCGGGTTTCCCATCGCCCCCTCAGAATGCATCATGTTATCCCAGCTCGGTATGCAGGACCCAGTGGTAGAAGTGATGTAGCCTGATAGGCACGTCGTGCGATTGGACAGTGCCAGTGGATACTTCGCCATGGTCGCACGATCATGACATACATCCATTGAGTCGTCACCCTCTACCCAACCCAAATGCGCGGAGTCTTCAGTTGATGCGTCCAGACCCCACCGAGCGCATGGTCCTGCCACATGTATGTCTAATGTCGAGAATGGGGTCGTAAAATATCGCATGATCCAACATCAGCCAATCAACTTCTCATCAGGTGAGACTTCCTGAGGGCTAAGCATACAACACGGTGCTTTACACACTGCGGCAGCAATGTCCAATCGATACTTCTAGGTCCGGGAGAAGAGTCTAGGAAAGGGCAATGAGAGACGAAAAGCTACATAGCGCCTCGATAAAGTCCCTTAAGTCTGGCAAAGTCCGCTGAACCGATCTAGTCCGTAAGTCTTCAATAATGATATTCAGCCACGCGCCAGTGCGTTGATGCTGCGGACAGTTGTTAGCACGTTACCTGCGAGCAAGTGTTGACGACGCTGACGGTATTGTAACAGTATCTCCTGTCTCGTCGACCTTGATGACAGCTACTTGCATAGCCTGCAATCAGGGTTAGGGTATTAAATAGCGAAAAGACAAGGAAGGGACAGACCTCGACGGTTTCAACAGCTTGAACAGTCCCTTTCATTACTTTGTTGCCCTCGTAGAACGAGACACGAGTGCCTGCCTAAAAGGCGAAGCTGTTAGCAGCCGGCTACGCATCACAGGTGATCATATACATACCTGAAGGTCCATGTCTTAGTCGGGTTGGTGGAATTGAAAGTGAGAGTTGGGTAATGATCGCTACAGTGCATTGGTGCTCCTCTTATACGTCTTTGTTCACGAGGTAAGAGGAAAGGAGGGCGGCCTAGAACGTATGGTCAACCTGTTCACCGGAAAGGGAAGAGAGTTATGAGTCCTTGAATAGACGAGGAGCATGAGAGAATACCGGGTATTTCATTTGATACCCTGCAGGGGAGGGATATGTTGAACTTGATCTCGTCATGATGCAGCATGCTGAGGGAAAGGAGGTCGAAGCCGGAGAAAGAGCCGAGGGGCGCAGTGAATGATCGTCGGCCTAGAGATGTCCGAGAATGAAAGTAAGGGTCTGCGTGGACGACTCCGAGCTACAAGCAGAGATTAAGCAGCCAAAATCTGACCGCTCATATCAAAGACTACGACTGGGGCCAGCTTCGCGGGAGAATTTCGATATGAAGAGGTCAACGCTGGCAAGAATCGTGGAAGCATCTCCACGAGTAGCGTGTCGTACGTAAATTTGAGGCAGGCTACTACAGGATCGACCACGCTGAAATCGGGCATGCGACAGAGTGCAAGGCCTGGATCCAGATGGCTATTGGCAGATGAATCAGATCCTCAAGTATGAGTTGGATGCCCGAATAGAGATTATGCTGTGACACGAGGCTGGCGAATGCGAGAGTTACCAGAAGTCAAGACAAGGTTCCGACGTTCATATGCACGTACGAAACGGCAGGGGTGCCGTGATGAAGCCTCATGCAATGATGGTCGTGGTTAAGTCAGGTTTTGGCTGCAATGGCTGGTGACCTTGTCACGGTCCAGACATCCACGCCACAGTCGTACACCGCCACTTACGTAATACCGTTGCCGCGTGCGCTGTGGCACGGTGAGCAGTTTCTCACTGGTTGTACGCTACCACCATGCCTTCGAGCGCATCTAGGACAGCACCTCCCCGGCACGACATGTCTGTGATCCTAGCGACTGGATCGTATGACCACGATATACGGTTCTGGGAGGCGTGGAGTGGAATCTGCTCCAGGACCATCCAGCGGAAGGAGGAGTCAGGAGTGAGGTCGATAATCAATATTCCCATGGCACGAACTCACAGGTCCTTCCTCACTACAACAGCAAGTTAATCGTCTGGCGATATCTCCGGAGTGAGTCCGCATTGTACTTCGTTACCTTGAATTATCTATGAACGGGCTCTAGTAAGCGCCTCCTGGCTGCAGCGATCCATAAGAAGATCAATATCTACGAAGTAGGAAGCGCATCTTCGACACCCGTATGTTATCTCTACGTGTCTAACATTGGGCTCGTGTTCTGCGGACTGACGCAACTCAGCTCATCACCTTCGAAGGACACACTGGGAACATAACGTCGGTGTCTTTCCACAGCGAAGGCAAATGGCTAGTAACTGGAAGTGAAGATGGAACAATCAAAATATGGGATCTTCGGTAAACATTGGAACCTCTATGCTGTCCTTCTGACTGACCGAGCCGTCACAGGAGTACACATCTACACAGGAATTACGACAACGAGGCACCAGGTGACTCCCAACCCCGGCGTGCCCTAAGGTTTGAGTTGCTCACGCTTTGTAGTCAACGATGTAGTGGTTCATCCAAACCAAGGAGAACTTATATCGTGCGACCAAGCTGGCCGCATCAAACAATGGGATCTCTCTGACAACATATGCACCCACGAACTGGTACGTTCCTTCTCAGTGAGTCTTTGTGGCGTCAGCTGATGCAGGATGACTGTATAGACCCCAGCTGGTGATACCCCAATGCGCTCTATCAGCCTTGCTTCGGATGGATCCTGCCTCGTTGCGGGAAATTACAAGGCGTGTAGAACTGATGGATAATTCGCGGTGTAACAGACGGAACTGAAGCTCGAAGCAGGGCAAATGTTACGTTTGGAAGATCAATGAGGAGCGTTCAGAACTGCCCCGGTTCCAAGCGGTCACCAAGTTCCAGGCCCATACCAAATACTTGACACGGTGTCTCCTGAGCCCTGACGTGAAGTAAGCAACCGGACAGATGCCTTGATGTCCCAATCGTTGATATACTGTTTCGCCAGATTTTTAGCAACGTGTTCAGCAGATACTACCGTGAAAATATGGTCTTTAACGCCGTCATATGAATTTCGACTCGACAAAGTCTTGCAGGGTCATCAGCGTTGGGTTTGGGATTGTGCATTCAGTGCGGACTCAGCGTACCTGGTTACAGGTGAGCTACAAATTGGCCCTTACGTACAGCAGCCGTCCAACTGAACGGCCGCTAAATCCGTCTCTCTATTGCAGCATCATCCGATCATACAGCGCGGCTGTGGGAAATGGCTTCGGGCGAGACTGTGCGACAGTACAACGGGCACCACAAAGGTTTGCCCCCATCTCATGTTCGGCCAGTCATATGCTGACTTACGTGGGATGTAGCGGCGGTGTGTTGCGCCTTGCACGATGGCGCTGGCTAGACTTCCTCCCTTGAAATTTTACACCGCGTGTACAGTACGTGTCGAATCGCTTGCAGTACGCAGGTCTGCGTTCTGCCATGCAGTTCTACAGCATAGGTGAATTCACCTGCCTGACGAAGTGCTCCTTTCTTAGCATATGGTGCTATCGTTCCAGAACAGTTTATACCTCGGGAGGCAATGGACCTTACGACGTACACCGTCGTATGTCGAATGTGCACTTCCTGAGTCCAGACTCATGTCCCCACGTCCCCGCCTATCGGATGCAGTCTTGCACCGCCGATGAGAGGGTGGCCCAGCTTCACGAACGTCACGCATGACGAAAGGAGGAGGTGACAGTCGCGTTCCACGCTAGAAGCGCTATAAGGTGCATGGTGGCAATCTCCAGTCAATCCGGGGTCGATTGGTTTAAACGACTGCGGCATAGCGGACCCAACTGGCCCAACTAGTTTCGTAGAAAACGCAACGGGCCGGGGCATTCTTATTAGCCCCTCGGTAGATGGGCACGTGCAACAGCAGGAGGCGTCCATATGCTCTGTTCACGAACGTCTACGAGCGGTCGTTGTGTTGTTGCCACTAATAGCGTATAGTCGTGGCCTTGATTATCGTGCTACTCATCGATACACCAGTCGCAACATGCACCCTCGAGCTCATGCACCGTCGCTTTCCATCTATCCCGGGTGCAGTAAATCTACTTCTTCACTCTATCGGGCGTCGGTAACGTTCAAGCCGAGAGTAGGCCTATGACATTTCATCTTAGCCAGGACTGCTTAAGTATAGCTTTTGGAACTGACCTCCTGATATAGAGGTTGTTTAAACTTCAAACCTTGTGTGTGTTTGATTTTGATTTTGAATAAACGACATTGATGGCCCCTGGATGGCCCGGATTTGTCCGTTTTCCGGCTCCCCCGGGATTCCGCTCTCCGTGGTCTGGATCTTATGACTGGGTGTTCAGTACACCCACATTGATCGACGACCTTGGCGCTTTGCATTGTACATACCGTTCCGTGCGATAAGGCCGGGCCCAGGGCGGAAGCTTGCCTGTGATTCCGAGGGCATGTACGGTTGTCGGCTTCAACGGCTTCTCCTTGCGATGGCTATATGCTCCTGGAGGAGTAGCGTAGTCAGCGAGGGGGAGTGAAGGGAGGCGGGGAGGCGGATTGCCGTGCGTGGCGGGCCATGACATGAGTGCGAGCTGTGATTGGCTGGGGAGCGGGCGCTTGGGCCGGGAGCGGTCTTTGCGGAACAGAAATATTGGATTTCTCCTGGCATTCCTTCGGGTGGCCGGGCGTGAACGTTCTCCAAGTGACTCCACCCGTCTGCAGGCTAGAGATTTCCCCTCAACGCACGACTCACAGCTCACTCCGCACCGCCATCTCCAGCGCAGGAACATTGTCTTTCCTGCCTCGTTGTCGTGCACAGAGCCTATCTTCCGTTCTATGGCCATCGCGGATTCTCACAACAACTCTCTCGAATCATTGGATCAGTCGTCTTTTGACGACACGCAAAATGGTCTCAACACCGTGGAACGTGACCCCGCCTCCTGGGATGGGGCCTTGCCCGCTAGTCAGGGCCTCTACGAAAACCAATACGAGAAGGATGCCTGCGGTGTCGGCTTCATCTGTCAAATTAAGGGCGAGCAGAGCCACAAGATCGTCTCGGATGCCAGGCAGCTTCTCTGTGCCATGACCCACCGTGGAGCTACTGGTGCAGACAGTCGTGACGGCGATGGTGCGGGTGTTATGACAGGCATTCCCCACCTCTTCTTCAAGCGAGAGGCCGAGCGAGACATCGGCGCGGAGTTGCCTGATGCTGGCCAGTACGCTGTGGGGAATGTCTTCTTCAGAGCGAACGATCCGGTCGGCCTGCAGAAGCAGCAGGCAGTCTTCTCCAAGATCGCAGGTGATTTGGGCTTGCGCGTGCTGGGCTGGAGAGAAGTGCCGACGGATGGGTCCATTTTGGGTCCTGCGGCCGCCAGTAAGGAGCCTGCCATCCTCCAACCGTTCGTTGTCCTCCGATCCCACTATGGGGATGGGATCACCTCTCGCGGCGGCGGATTCGATACCACGCACTTTGAACGTCAGTTGTACGTTCTCCGTAAGCACGCCACTCACAGCATGTGAGTATGCGTTTTCCCTCTTCATCTCACAGCCAAGCTGAACTGCTGTGAAGTACGCTATCTAAGGGCTTCTACGTGTGCTCACTCTCGAGCAAGAACATCGTATACAAAGGCCAGCTTTCCCCGCCACAAGTGTACAACTACTACCACGACCTGAACCATGTCCTCTACCGCTCTCACTTCTCTCTCGTGCACTCTCGCTTCTCTACCAACACGTTCCCAAGCTGGGACCGTGCGCAACCCATGCGTTGGGCTGCCCACAATGGTGAGAATCTTTGATAGATCTACCTCGCCTCGCGTTTGACTGTTCCCTCGTTAGGTGAGATTAATACTATCCGTGGCAACAAGAACTGGATGCGCGCACGCGAGGGTGTCCTTTCATCTTCCCACTTCGGCGAACAACTGGATTTGCTTTACCCAATCATTGAGTCCGGCGGCTCCGACTCCGCGGCATTTGACAACGTGCTCGAGCTGTTGGTTGTCAACGGTGTCTTGACTCTCCCCGAGTCCGTTATGATGTTGATTCCTGAGGCATGGCAAGGCAACGAGATGATGGAGCCGGAGAAGAAGGCCTTCTACAATTGGGCCGCCTGCCTCCAGGAACCGTGGGACGGTCCTGCGCTCTTCGCATTCAGTGACGGACGGTACTGTGGTGCCAATCTGGACCGCACTGGCCTGCGCCCTTGCCGGTACGTCGTCACGAACGAAGACATCATCGTGTGCGCGTCCGAGGTGGGCGCCATCTACATCTCCCCGGAGAAAGTCGTTTCGAAGGGCCGTCTGAAACCCGGGCGCATGCTTCTCGTCGATACCGAGGAGGGACGCATCGTCGACGACAAGGAGCTTAAGCGCACTACCGCTGCTAAGCAGAACTTTGCGTCGTGGATCGAGACGCATGTTCTGCAGCTCCCCAACATCGTCAAGCGCGTGAAGCGTTCGCAGTCCGTCGACCCCGTGATCGATGAATACTCGCTGAGCACGGACCCGAAGCTGCTCGCGTTCGGGTTCACCGTCGAGCAACTCAACATGCTGCTTTTGCCGATGGTCACCGAAGGCAAAGAGGCGCTTGGTTCGATGGGTAACGATGCACCGCTCGCGTGCATGTCGACTCAGTGCCGCCTCATCTACGAGTATTTCCGACAGCTTTTCGCCCAGGTCACGAATCCGCCGATCGATCCGCTTCGCGAGAGTATCGTCATGTCTCTTGAGACTTTCATTGGCCCCGAGGGCAACCTACTCGAGATGAACCCGCAACAGTGCCACCGCATCCTTCTCCGCTCTCCGATCCTCACCATGGAGGAGATGAGCGCCATGAAGAACCTCAAGTACGCATACTCGACTTGGCCATCGCGTGTCATCGACATTACTTTCCCGAAGGAACATGGCTTGCCCGGGTACAGGGTCGCCCTCGAGCGCGTCTGTAGTGAGGCTATGGAGGCGGTCAAGGAGGGTGTGAAGGTCATCGTTCTTTCGGATCGCGCAACTGGTCCCGACCGTGTCCCCCTGTCGGCGCTGATTGCTTGCGGAGGCGTTCACCAGCACTTGGTAGCCCAGAAGAAGCGCGCTAAGGTCGCTCTGCTTGTTGAGACCGGCGAGGCGCGTGAAGTGCACCACCTCTGTGTTCTCCTCGGCTACGGCGCTGATGGTATTTGCCCGTGGTTGGCGATAGAGTGCATCCACAAGGTTGTCCGCGAGGGCTTGTGAGTTCAATATTGCATTGCATTTATGCCAGCGTACTTACACGCCTCGAATAGGGTCAAGGACAACAAGACCTTCGATGAGCTACTGGCCAACTTCCGCCACTCTGTCGACGGCGGCATTCTCAAGGTCATGTCCAAGATGGGTATCTCCACGCTTCAGTCCTACAAGGGAGCACAGATCTTCGAAGCTCTTGGTCTCCACACCGAGGTCATCGAGGCGTGCTTCACGGGTACCGCGAGCCGTGTTCAGGGTGCTACGTTTGATCTCCTCGCCATGGACGCATTCGAGATGCACGAGCGCGGATGGCCCACACGCGACACCATCATAGCTCCGGGCATGCCCGAGTCTGGCGATTACCACTGGCGTTCTGGCGGCGAGGCGCACATCAACGATCCCTCTGGCATTGCCAATCTTCAAGACGCGGTCCGGGAGAAGAACCAGCGCGCATATGATGCTTACGCAACCAACGCCAATCAACAGACTCGCTCTGTTCACCTCCGTGGCTTGCTTGATTTCCGCTACGAGAACGCGACCGCCATTCCCATCGAGCAGGTTGAGCCGTGGAACGAGATCGTGCGCCGCTTCGTGACAGGCGCAATGTCGTATGGTTCGATCTCTATGGAGGCGCATTCGACCCTCGCCATCGCCATGAACCGTCTTGGTGGCAAGTCGAACACCGGTGAAGGTGGTGAGGACGCGGAACGTTCTCAGATTCTGTCAAACGGCGACACAATGCGATCGGCGATCAAGCAGGTCGCGTCTGGACGATTCGGTGTCACGTCGAACTATCTCGCAGACGCGGACGAGCTCCAGATCAAGATGGCCCAAGGGGCTAAGCCCGGAGAAGGTGGTGAGTTGCCGGGACATAAAGTATCTACCTCCATTGCTCGCACTCGTCATTCAACCGCTGGCGTTGGTCTTATCTCGCCCCCTCCCCATCACGACATCTACTCTATCGAAGATTTGAAGCAACTTATCTACGATTTGAAGTGCTCGAACCCTCGCGCACGTATCTCCGTCAAGCTTGTATCCGAGGTTGGTGTTGGTATCGTCGCTAGCGGTGTCGCAAAGGCGAAGGCGGACCACATCCTCATATCTGGTCACGACGGTGGAACGGGTGCCTCGCGGTGGACCGGTATCAAGCACGCTGGTCTCCCCTGGGAGCTTGGCTTGGCCGAGACGCATCAGACTCTCGTCTTGAACGACCTTCGTGGCCGCGTTACCGTGCAGACGGACGGTCAGATCCGTACTGGCCGCGACATCGCTATCGCCTGTCTCTTGGGGGCGGAGGAGTGGGGCTTTGCCACAACTCCTCTGATCGCCATGGGCTGTATTATGATGAGGAAGTGTCACCGTGAGTATCTATGTTACATCCGTTTGAACGCTCTGCTCATCAGTATACGTAGTGAACACTTGCCCTGTCGGCATCGCGACCCAGGACCCCCAGCTCCGGGCGAAGTTCGCTGGTCAGCCTGAGCAAGTCATCAACTTCTTCTATTACATCGCCGAGGAGCTGCGTGGATACATGGCGAAACTCGGTTTCCGCACCATCAACGAGATGGTTGGCCGTGCCGACATGCTCAAGGTCGATGAGAAGCTTCGGACACCCAAGACTGCACACCTCGATCTCTCTGCGATCCTCAAGCCCGCATGGCAGATGCGCCGTGGCGCCGCGACTTACCGCGTGCGTCCTCAGGACCACAAGCTTTACATTCGTCTCGACAACAAGTTCATCGACGAGTCGGAGCCCGCTCTCACTAAGGGCTTGCCCGTCCACATCGAGTGCGACGTCACAAACACCGATCGTGCACTTGGCACGTCGTTGTCGTACCGTGTCTCCAAGCTGTACGGCGAGGAGGGCTTGCCCAAGGACACCATCCACATCAACATGGGTGGTTCCGCCGGACAATCCCTCGGCGCATTCCTTGCCCCGGGTATCACCATCGAATTGGAGGGCGACGCAAATGACTACGTGGGCAAGGGCCTCTCTGGTGGTCGTCTGATCTTGTACCCTCCGAAGCAGTCCACATTCAAAGCCGAGGAGAACATCATCGTCGGCAATGTCTGCTTATACGGTGCGACATCTGGAGAAGCGTTCATTCGTGGAGTCGCCGCGGAGCGTTTCGCAGTCAGAAACTCCGGTGCGAATGCCGTTGTGGAGGGCACTGGAGATCATGGCTGCGAGTACATGACTGGTGGCCGTGTTGTCGTCCTCGGAAGCACAGGAAGGAACTTCGCCGCCGGCATGAGCGGAGGAATTGCCTACGTCCTGGACACTGCTCATACATTTGCCTCCAAAGTGAACATGGAGATGGTGGAGCTAGGAAAAGTGTCCGATCCACGGGAGATTGCGCAGTTGCGTGGATTGATCGAGGACCACCGTCATTACACCGGATCTGAAGTTGCGGATCGTGTTCTCCATGACTTCCATCATTTACTTCCGCTATTTGTCCGTGTCATGCCCCTGGATTACAAGCGTGTGCTGGAGGAGCAGGTGGCCAAGGCGAAGGAGGAGAAGATACGGCACAGCGTGGTCGATCTCATTCCGTCGCGCACGGCGAGCCAGGTCGACCTTGCATCGGAGGGCCTGGAAGACATCCTCACTCCGAAGGAACGTACGCCTATCTCTCCGCTGTCTCCCACACGGGCTTCTTCGAAGACTCGTCACGAGCCCTCGATGCTTGATATGGAGGATTCGTTAGTCGACGACGCTACTACGAAGCAGCGCATGCACAAGCTTGACAAGACCCGGGGGTTCATGAAGTACAAGCGCCTTACGGAAACGTACCGTCCGCCACGCAAGCGGGTTAAGGACTGGAAGGAGATCTCGACGCGTCTTACCGAAGAGGAACTAAAGTATCAATCTGCACGTTGTATGGACTGCGGCGTTCCGTTCTGCCAGTCTGACAGCGGTTGTCCGATCTCCAATATCATTCCCAAGTGGAATGACCTCGTCTTCAAGAACCAGTGGCAAGATGCCTTGAACCGCCTCCTCATGACGAACAACTTCCCGGAGTTCACGGGTCGTGTGTGCCCCGCGCCCTGCGAAGGTGCATGCGTACTAGGAATAAATGAACAACCGGTGGGTATCAAGAGCATTGAATGTGCCATCATCGACAAGGTGTGTCCGCTCGGGTGTCTTCATTGAAGTTCATTCATTCATGGATATGCACAGGGTTTTGAGATGGGCTGGATGCAACCCAGGGTCCCTAAGGTTCGTACAGGTCGCAAGATCGCGATCGTTGGGTCTGGCCCAGCAGGATTAGCTTGCGCCGACCAATTGAACAAGGCCGGACATACGGTCACGGTGTACGACCGGAACGATCGCATGGGCGGCCTTCTCATGTACGGCATTCCGAAGTGAGTCCTGTGTACTGCTCAAGCGAAAGATCAATCCTGACATCGGATCAGCATGAAGCTCGATAAGTCAGTTGTTCAGCGACGCCTCGATCTCATGGCCGCCGAGGGCGTGGTAAGTAACGGGTGATCGACGACTACTAGATCCGCAAACTGATATGGCTACAGGTGTTTGTGCCCAATGCACACGTTGGTCAAGACGTCAAGATCGAGGACTTGCGTGCCCAGAATGATGTTGTGATTATGTGCACGGGTGCGACATGGCCACGCGACTTGAAGATCCCCAACCGTGAAGCTGACGGCATTCACTTCGCCATGGAGTACCTTCGGGTGCGTACTCTAGCTTGGATCTCGCATGTGATGCTAAATCATTCGCTCTAGATGAACACTAAGTCGCTCCTCGACTCTGAGCTCCAGAACGGCAACTACATCAGTGCGAAGGGCAAGGATGTCATCGTAATTGGCGGTGGTGATACCGGGAACGACTGTATCGGTACTTCTATGCGTCACGGTGCCAAATCGGTGACGAATTTTGAGCTGCTGCCGAAGCCCCCCGCGGCCCGCGGACGGGACAACCCATGGCCACAGTGGCCCAGGTACGTCGGACTTCTCCCGCGAAACCAGCACAGTGGCTCATGATCTGCGTTGCACTGCAGGATCTTCCGTACTGACTACGGACACACTGAAGTCGCAGCCCATTTCGGCAACGGTACGTCTCGGCAGAATGCGCGCGGCTAAGTTTGTTTACTGATAATCATCCCGTACAGATCCTCGTGAATACTGCATATCCACGAAGGACTTCGTCGTCGACGATGAGGGCAAGCTCAAGGGCCTCAACACGGTCCGTGTCGAGTGGACGAAGGATAGCGGAGGACGCTGGAAGATGGAGGAGGTTCCGGGCTCTGAGAAGTTCTTCCCCGCCCAGCTCGTCTTCCTCGCGCTCGGTTTCCTGGGTCCCGAGGCGGACGTCATCAAGACTCTGGGCGTGAAGCAGGACGCACGGTCAAACATTCAGACGCCGCCGAAGAGTTACCACACCAGCGTCGAGGGTGTCTTCGCCGCCGGTGATTGCCGTCGTGGACAATCTCTCATTGTCTGGGGTATCAAGTGAGTACCACAAGTATGAGGTTTGTCACCAGTAATCTGACTATGTCTGCTTTCTAGCGAGGGTCGCATGTGCGCTGCCGAGGTTGACAGGTATCTCAGTGGTGGCAAGACTAGATTGCCCGACGACGGAGGAATCAAGAAGCGCGTCTTCATCCCCCCTTCCAGCACACTTACCAACGGACAGGCCGTCGAGGTCGAGGCTTGAGTTGACATCAAACTTACTTGGGCCATCTCTCATGATTCTCATGCTCTACACGAATATCCACGCTTGTATACTACATTTATTCTGAGCTATGTCTACGCTACGTTGCATTATTACATTACGTTATGACGACAGTGTATCGAATATAGGTCGTTTCATTCTCCATGCAGTGCTCAGGACAGAACGAGATCGTCGACCAGCTATGAAATACAAGAGAGGTATGGATACATATGAATAAGAACAGTGAACGGTTGGGACGTTGAATGGAGTTCATCTCCTCTGCTCCTCTTCATAGATACGTATGCCACCTCTGCCCCAAGCTTCTAGAACACCCTTCCCTGCTCCCGTGGGTTGAGTAAACGCAATCTCACCCTTCGTCGGGTCGAGTGGGCATCCTAAGATGAAGTTGTCGGCTGCTGCAGTCAACAGGTGTGTAGCAATGCCCAAACGACGATGCGCAGAAGAGACGAAGAGACGAGGGATGCCCATGGGCGTTGGAAGCGGCGCAGGATGGACATAGAGGCCCGTGGAGGTATCGACGGGGATCAAGCTGTGGAGCGGACGCCGTGCAGGGGCGCTGCTGCCTGGAGCGGGTGTGGAGGTGCGGGCGGCGATGTCGGCGTCAGTCGCAATGGACATGGCGGTGGTGATGCGCTGTGCGATGACACAGCCGACGATCTTCTCGCGAGAAGTGAGGGCGGCGCTCGAGGACGTGGGAAGGAGGAGGAGGTATATCTTGCACTGTTTGAGAACAGTTGGGGATAGCGGAGGCGAGGAGAGAGCCAGGCTTATTGTCTCGAGGAGTGTAGAGAGCTACGAAGGGCAAAGGCAATGAGCAGTCATTCATGGCTTATGGACGCCTCACCTTTGCACCGATCCTGCCTCCTACATCTGGTCGGAAGCAAATCATGCGACCCTTTGCGCCATTCTTGAGCTTCACGCCTGTGGCGAGCTCTTCAACATTGGCCTTCAACGCCTCACGCTCTTCCTCGCGGCCCCATTCAAGGCCCTTCTGCACCCGCGCGCAGTGCTTCCGGTGGAGACTCTCATCGTCGGGTGCACCCTTTGTATATGAGAGGTCGCACTTCTCGCAGGTCCTGAGCACGGTGACATCCAGCGCGAAGTGCAGCTGAGTGAGCCTCCGCTGCTTCTTGGGCGCGCCCGCCGCGTTATTTTTGCCCTTTTTGGTAGCATCCTTCCCCGTCGCGGATGAGGCAAGTGAATTCCGTGGCTTCTTGAAGGCGGGGGTTGGGGAATTAGGAGCATCAGAGTCCTCGAGGAAGGAGCGCTTGCGCTTGATGGGAGTCCCGGGAGGAGAGGAAGAAGCCAGGTCGGAGGGCGGGGTGGAGGGTGTAGCCGGAAGGCGCGATGCTCTGGTGGAGTAAGTCTGTCTGGTTGCAGGAGCCATGAGGGAGTGAAAGAGGAGGCGCGGGAGGAAGGGGAAGAGGGCAACGGTATACATGCACCGCGTCGCGTTGGCCTTGTTTGGCGTTTACACCGCGTCAGTCACATGACTTACGCGTGCGCGTTGAAAGGGCGCTACGCTTGTCATCCCTGGCTCACGATGGATGTGAATGCTCAAACACGTTTTTCATTGCGCCGCGTATGCCTGGCAGCTCGTACCAACTGAGATGCTAACGAACAAAGGAAGATAGTGATACAACAGCACGGAACCGCCGCAGACGCGACCAAGAAATAACTGTACTACTCAACGAAGGGACACCCTGGGCACAGCGTTCAGTGTGCAGACATGTTATAAATAAAGAACCGACGGCCATGGAAGCATGTGATCACTGCGTCCATGCGGTCATCGTGTCCTGGAGACCGTCGGCGTCTTTCGTGGCGCCGACGACACCGGAGCCGCTGACGCTGAGTTGGTTCGCCACGCCGACGTTCGAGAGACTGTAGATGCTGATTCCAGTCGACGCCGAGTCGACGTTCGCAATCTGCGTCTGGCAGGAGGTGGTGTTCAAGCAGGCCTGGTTGTAGTCCTGGAAGAAACTGTAGAGGCCAGCACCTGACGGACGCGATAGGTCAATACTGGACAAAAGGACATGCTTGAGGGACATACCAAATACAGTGATGTCGTTCGAGCTCTGGATGTTCAGACCCCAGGCTGCAGTCAAGCCGGACGGAAAGCTGGGGTCCTTGTAATCGCTGTTGATGGAGAATGGCGACGGGGGTGCCGGGGAAGGTTGGAAGTACGGCTAAGTGAGTGTATCGTTAGTGTAGGTCGCGCGCAGCCATGGGATAGAGTAGCCTACAGTTTCCGTCTGGATCAGGCCCATGTAGTGAGCTCCCGCCCCCGCGATGTTGTACTGGTACAGGACGCTATGCTCCGCTACGCACACAGTTAGTTGAGATACATGTAAGCATTGTACATTGAGATGCTTACAGGCTAATAAAACACAATGATAAGCATCACACCAGGCAAGCAGCGGATAAAATTACACACCAGTGCCAATCAGCCATACCGGGCCAGCAGATTCCGACAGGATACCTCGACCACTGTAAAGCGTCACTTGGGTCTGCGCACTATCGTCGAGATCGTGGTCGGCAAGCCAGACCCAGGTGCCCTTCGAATCCTTAAGCAGACTCGGATAACACATATGAATAATAAGCATACCTCGAGATATGCATTCGAATCCGCAGTCAGGTGCAAGCCAAGGAAGGCCGCGAAGCAGGACGAAGAACCCGACTCCGTGTACGGGCACTGCGAAACCTCCAAATCGGTACCGGCGGCACCACCGAGACTATGTTCTCTCCGTCAGCTCCTCAAACATTTTGGACTATGTCTATACGTACCGGATGTAGCTATCCCACATACCAGCGCCACCCTGGGAGGGCGCGTTGACGTTCCACTCGACGACGATTGCACCAGCGGCTATCATAGCGGTCAGTCATGCTCTCATAAGTAGACGCAGAGATGGCTCACCAGGGCCCCTCGTCGTGAAGATGACATTCGAGATCTCCAAGATGCCAGAAGATCCCTCGGCACCGACCTGAACGACGGGCGCCGGGCTCGTCTGATCCTCGAAGGCCGAGCCAGAGCCCATGATGGACGCCCATGCCTCACCAACAAGCTGCGTGCCCGCAGGGATGGTGAGCGTGCTAGTGACGATGTACGTGCCGGCGTCGAAGTAGATGATGTTGCACCCAGAGTACTTGTCGAACACAGCCTGCAGCGCCGCCGTGTCGTCCGTCGTGCCGTCGCCCTTCGCGCCCTCGCTCTTCACGCTGATGAACTGGTCAACTGCGTAGTCCTCGTACTGCGGTATCGTGCGCGAGAAGATCTTGTCGCCCACAAGGAGGCTGCTCGCCTTCGAGGGGGCCGTGATGGTGCCCGACGTGAACTGGTAAGTGCCGCTCGAGCCTGAATATACGTTGCCCTGGCCCCAGCTGTCGATTGTCGTTGTGCCGCCCGCGAGCACCTCGGCGCCGTTGAGGACGGTGACCGCGGTGGGGACGTTGTTCAGCACGATGTTGTTGAGGACGACCGAACCTGCGAGCGCGCTGCTCGCTGTGGACGTCCGATAGAAGATGGGCGTGTCAGTGACGGTGGCGTCGATGATCGCCATTGCGCCGGCCGTCTGATCGGCCTCCGTCAGGCCACCGGTCATCACGTCGAAGCCGACCTGGCAGTTATTGACTAGACACGATATGTAATGAGACACTAATGATCATAAAGACGTAGAAGCACCTACTATTCACGCCCTGGAATGTCCAGCCCCAGTTCCAGTCCATATAGATCGCTGAAAGGATGTCAGATGGCACATTAACGGTGGCTGTGAGTGAGCTACACACCTGTCTGCGCATCATTGATTGTCACATTCCGAACGGTGAACTGCTGATTGCCCGTCCACATGCCGTATTTACCCCCGGTGAAGACGAGGTCTATTGAACCAATCGTCAGATGTACTTTCGCTTGTCGTTGCCCACGCACCGCCCATCATGCCGCCGCTCCCATTCTCCATCCAGAGACCTTGATGGACAGTGTCGCTCGCGGTGCTCATCTTGAACTGAACATTGTACAGTGATGTCCCTTGCGATACTTGCCAGTGGATACCGGTCGCACTCGTGGTGGCGGCGACGGCGGTGACATCGATGACGAAGTTGCGCACGGCACGGTAGAAGTTGTTGGTGTCGTTGTACCACTGTGCACCGTTTCCGCCATCGATGTAAGGGTCCACATCTACGGAGGGAGCGAAAAGGGTGAGCTCAGCATGAGAGGCGACCAAGTGACAGCTTTCCAACAGCGGCGTTAACTGTTCGGAGTGCGCCACACCACCCATAAGGACTACTGCACGTACCGATGACCGCTATACCCGAGAAATCGGACGAAGCCGCGATAGTCGGTGGCACTCGTGCATCACCAATCATCTGTGTGTAGTAGTAGGAGCTGATTGTGATAAGAACGCATTTCGGCATGTGAACGTGATGGACGTACATGAGCGGACTCGAGACCTTGTATGTACCCTGAGGGAAGTAGACCACAGCCGGCGTAAGGGTAGACGATCCGCAAGTACCACCACCACATCGGGAACCAGAGCTAATGGCGGAACTAAGGGGAAGGGCCATCAGTACGCCGTAGACGCATACGACGAGTACTCACTTGATGGCGTCGGTATCGTCCGTGGTGCCATCACCTACGGCACCGTAGTCCTTAACGTTGCGGAAGACGGTGTAGGAGCTAGGGTCCGAGTTGAAGGCAGACGTGCCCTGGTGCGAGATGTTCTCCATCCAGAAAGGATCTGTGGCTGCAGCGGTCCCGCCACTGAGCGCAGAAGAGCATGATGACCCTAGTGCGAGAACGGCGGGCGTGGAGGCCAGTAGGCCGTACACCACAGAAAGGAGTGGCGCCAACATGGTGGCGAGGGAAATGGAGTGAAGAGGCGGACGCAGCGGGGCTAAGTAGTCACAAAGGAAATGAGGATCTTATAGTGCGGGGGCGAGGAAGCCTGCCGGGGTGCGGCGCCTTGGTCCGGTCACAGACCGTATGGCACTGGCAGGTCTCGGAAGCCGAGAAGGTGAGATGATGGACTGCAGGATGGTAGCGACGAACTGTTCGGGCGCACAGAAACAACCTCCGCCGGGTATTGCATGGAGCGGTTGCAGGCTCGTGATGCACGGCGCTCAGGTATTGGGTAGATTCTCGAACAAATGGGCACTCTGTGTGAAGGTAACACATGCACTGTGCGCAGTCAGGCCTAGTTGGGCATGCCCCAAATATCTAGAAGGCGGTACATCAGGCCAGGTAGAAACGGGAGCACGCGCAACGTACCACATCGAGTATCTGTATATGGATGAACATTAAGGGCAATGAGACGGACAACTTGGCGAATAACACATCTCATTGATCGCCAACAGGACGCAAGGACAGTGCTGGGCAGCACCAACTGCTGGGCGGTGGACGATGGAGGTGAGGTGGTTGAGCGATCGACCGCACGCTGCGCCACGCGCACGGTCCAGCGGATTTCCCACCGCCTTCCCGCGCCACTCCCGGGATGCTCTCTCCGAGCTCGACTCTTGCCTCTTCCTCCTCCCCATACGCTTGCACTCTCTTGTGACCCTCCGATGCCTGTCTTCTATCGCGGTCGCTCCACGGACACTCTCAGCGGCCTCCGTCCGTTCTCCGGCATCTTCTTGCCCTAATCGCACACATCGCCGCATGACTTCGCAATTAATGGCGCACGCAAGGAACCGGCATTGGAAATGCGACATATCCGTTTGCTAGGGAATACAGACCCAATCCTGTGAGGCAGTGAGGCAGCGACGGTGCAAAGTTCGACCGATAACACGCTCCACCCGACTGCATGGGCCAGTGTCGTCTTCGCAACCATATCCGCAGCTGTTCGCTACAAACCCATCGTCACTACGATTTCATTCGGGACCGAATGAATCTTTGTTAAAAATTCTCTCCACAATCGCTGGCCAGAGGGGACTCGTCCTATGGTGACATCTGATCGGCGGTTCAAGTACTTACATGAAGACGTCGACATCCTCCGCCTAGCAAACGCATTCCTTCTCACAGCTAGGCGGTTATACACACAGCAAGACGGGGATGATGAATCAGGGTGAGTGCCTGCTCCTCCGTGCACAAGGAATATCGATTTCCGTCGAGCTTGCCTAACGAAGCCAGCAGCCCGAACAGATCCCTCGCGCGCCAGCGTGCCTAGGTTCTTAGTACGCCCTATGACTTCTTGCGGCCTCATTCGCGTACGACAGCCGGCGTCCCGGCCGACGTCGCACAAACGATGCACCGTGCATACAGTTCTGGACCAACGCTTCTGGAAAGGCTGGAGCAGATCTGAAGTAGTCCCCAACCGCTTCTCATGTGGAGTCGGAGTGAGGGTGTTCAGCAGATGCATCCCCAGCCCGCCATATTGACAAACGCGCCGTGTGGACCTGCAGCCCCACATGCAGAAGCTATGTAGCCGCATGCGTTGGCACTTCGTTGAGGCAGCAGTATCCCTGTTCTTCAGAGAGTTATGTAGCAATCACCTGCTTGTAGAGTCGCATTGGCGCGATGGCACCTGTCCCCGTTCCTTGTGGTACATCCTACTTCTAGGCACCTACCACGCCGAACCAACAGCGTGGTACTATTGAGCCGCAAGGTACAGTACATACGCTGGGACGCGCCCTCCTCGTCACGTTGAGGATAACGCCATGCGGTAGCTGTACGGTTTTACTACAAACTGGCGCACTGGTGATCATCGTGACCCCGCCCTGTAAGTCAGTAGGTGCTTTTACGCCCGGATATAATTTAGTATGTCAGGGGCGGTGCCTGTTTAGAGTCTCTCAAGGTTCGGACAGGACGACGAGGGGCGACCGGTGCACACGATCCGGTGCGTTTGTCGTGCCCTGTCGTGCGCGCACTTCGATAACACAACACGGACGTCGGACTTCTATCCTATCTGGTTTATGAAGTGGGCGAGGCATCGCAACGCTGCACACCCTCCCCCAATCCTGGCATACTCAGGCCCATGTAGTGCTGTCCTCGTTGAGAGTGTTCACTGGTCGCAGGGTTGAGCGCACGTTCGGAACATGCACATGAAGGACGGCGCTCCAATCCATTAAGTCCGCAGGTAAAGCACAGGCCCGATCAAAGTCACGGAACCTAACCCGAGACGCCAGCGGAATTAAGTACTATACACCTCTATATAACGTACTCTTATTGTATGTGCTTACGGTGTGTACGTTTGGACACTCGAGCGAGACGCGTAGACATGCGCCATGTGACCGCGCCTGGCAGCGGTGACGTCTTCAATCAGCGGAACCTATCGGGGAGAGGACACTCAGAAGAGGAGCTCCGGTGTGCCTCTCTTCATCCACAACCACCATCAACTCAGTAATACAAACATGTCAGGTTCAACTGCTCAGGCAAGTGCTGCCTTCTCGCTGGCTCTAGGAGATGGTCCACTGACCGCCGTGTCGAATCAGGACGGCGCCTGGAAGGCCAAAGAGCAGAGTGCAGAGGCGCAGTACATCCGACAGAAGGTCTCGCGCATATCCCTCTCATATGTATCCTTCAGCGCTGACGCACGGTCCCCACGGTTGCACAGGAGCAGGAGCAGCTCGCCGCTCTCCGCGATTCGGCAAGCAAGGCGCGCGACCGCGACTTCGAGGGCGGCTTCGGCGGGCAGGAGGATCTCGAGGACCGCTACGCGACCACCAGCGGAGAGCACTGAGCTCGATTCCATGTTGAGGCAGTACACCCTTTATGCAGAGGGATGGAATGCTACATGTAGTGAATGATATGCACAAGGATGCTGCAGGCGCAGGTGAAATGAATGCATGACCATGGGTTCAAGCGTTCAACGTTCACCAGCCACCGCAAGGCATAGCCACCAAAGAGGCTCTATCGTCTACACGTACACTATGTGGGTATGCATTGTAATTACCGCTATGCTGATCGTGTGATGGATGCACTGGACGTCAAGAGAGGGTGAGTAGAGGTAGGTACGTAGAAAGTCCGGGAGACATTATTTGTCGCGAAACAAACCGAGATTCAGAAGTCCGTCGACACCCGCACCTGATACCAGCGGTGCCGGTGCCTACACGTATAAAAACACAGCACAGTACACAGTCCCTTTATGTCCGTATGTCGCCGTGTGTTCCTGAAGATGAAGCTACGCAGATCATGACGATCCTGCAGGCGCGGGTGTCGGCGCCGGAGTATCGTACTCGTCACGTTTGTTGTTGCCACATAGTGGGCTTGGCGGTGCGGTGGGGCCTACCCACGGGAACAGGTAATTGCACGTCTGCACCCCAGTGTACAGCTGTGCAGTGTCCTTCGCGTTCTCCCAGCCATCGCCAACACTCGCCGACACAGTTGCGCTCGAGGCGCTAAATGTCGGGACAGCGAGGATCACCTGCCCGCCCGTTGCGGTGTACGACGGCAGGACCGATGCTGCAGACGAGTAGCCCGGGTTGCTGATCGTCGCCGGCGGCCAAGCATACTGCGAACCGCCGCTAGTGGTACCTGCACCCTGCCCGCCGGTTTGCCACGCAGAGAGCGGCGGGTTGAAGACAGAGGAGGGGTTGCAGACGCCTTCTGCCATGCGAGGGTCGGTAGGCATCCAGCCATATTGCAGACCAAGCTGGTACGACCACTGAGGCGACTCGACCTTGCCCGATACTGAAGAGTTGCCAATCTTCCACGTCCAGAAGAAGAAGTTCTGTTGTAGGATCTCATAATGAGCGGTTTCTACATCAAAGTGATAGTAATTTTACCTGAAGAGCGCTCATGCTAGCCAGTGCGAATTGCTCGATGTCGCTCTTGAACGAGTCGTCCCAATTCTGCCAATCAACCCACTCTGCGCAATCGCCAGTGTACGAAGCACCTGCATAGGTGCCCTCATACCGAGTACCATCGTTGACACCGTTGACCCAGAGACCGCAGTCGTTGATCGCGTTACTGAACTCGCCAGCAGTGGTCAGGCCAAACGCCGTCATCGAGGTGTTTACATCCGCGCCCCACGTGTCACATGGCACAGTCAGGCGCGCGGAGTACGGCTCGCTGGACTGGCCACCGAAGCAGATGTAAGGGTGGTTGTCAATGGCGATTCGGTCCGCGCCGGTAAGGAAGCCTGCCCACTGCGAGAGCTCGTAGAAGCCGTCGTGGTAGAGAACGTAGGGACCCTTTCCAGCACCAATGCCACTTGCAGTGCGTACGATCTCGTAGGCCTGCACGTAGCTACGATGATGGTCAGCAGCGGCACTGCTACGGGTTGCGATGTCAAACTTACTAGGAGGACAATTGAGACTGTCCCATTGTTGTACCCATGGGCTCGTTAGTGATACCGAAGATGGTCACGACGTTGCTGTACTGTGGTTGAGATATGAACTCTGCGAGTGTGCGAATGTAGCCAAGAGACCGCTGTGCGTTGGCAAAGCCCATCGGACCGTACAAGACATTGATTGAGCCAAGCTTGCCCGAATGGTTCCAGCCATTCTGGCTCCCGGGAAGTGCGTGGAAGTCAAGGTTGATACGAAGACCGTACTTGCGAGCCCACTCGATAGCCTTGAGGAAGTACCTGCATGGGGTCATGAGCAAAGGACTTATGCACAGGGGAAAGGGCACGCACGTCCAAGAGACCTTCTCAAGGAATGGCTCACCGTTCCAAGTCTCAATGGCCCAGTAACCAATGGGGATGCGGACATGGTTGAGGCCAGCACCGGCAATCTCTGCGAAGTCTTGTTCGGTCTAACCGCAGGTGAGTATCGACTACACAATGAGTGTAAGACACGCCTACAATGAACGTCTCGTAGTGATTGGTCATAACACCCTTGAGGCCACCCTGCGAGGTCTCGTTCATGAGGTTGTAGCTGAGGGTCCATTCGTCGACCGCGGGGTAAGATGAGTTGGCATAGGGCTCAAACAAAGCGGGAGCACTGGACACCAAATAGCAGTTAACTTGGCGCACTTACGCTATAACGCGGACGCTTACATGAACTATTTTAAGCAATGATCGATTAGGAACGCAGACCGAGGCAGCATGTTACTCACAGGTTCCGGCACGAGCCAGCCGCCTAGATTAACGCTACAAATTGAATTTGTCAAGATTTCATGAACGCAACACGGCGCCCGGCACGCACCCCCGAATATTATCCGTGCCATATTCGAAGGTTTCGTTCATGGCAGGCGTCCAGGATTGCGCACGCGCGTAATTGGTGAGCGGATTCTGGGGATCGAAATACCAGTACCCGCCGAACTTGTTCGAATATGTGAAGGTCGAGCCGTCGTCCATTGTGACCGTGCTACCATCCCCGCCAGTAATGGCAGCAGTGGTCTTACCGCCGGTGCTTCCAGAGCCACTCTTGCCGCCTCCCTGGCTCGAACCCGACGTACCTGACGCAACGTCCGAGGAGGTGGAGGAGGCGTGCTTACGGGTAGCCAGAGTGACCGCCACAACGACGACGACGACGATGATGATGAGCGAGACACCACCGATGATGAGGAAGATGCGTCGCCGCGAGCGTTGGCGAGGGGAGGCATAGAGCGCAGTAGGATCTCGCCGTTTTTCGTTCAGGTTCGCGTAGGGGGCCGTAGGGGATGTGGGCGAGGCAAACTCCGTTGGGTGGAGCTCACGCGGGTCGTCACGGTACTGCGAGTCGTACAGAGATGGGTCGGCCTGTGACTGGCGGTTGAGAGCGCGGACAGAGGACGCAGCGTCGCCAGTAACGGAAGAGGGCCGGGTGTCGGAGAAGGAAGCCTCGTCATTGAGGGCGGCACCCATGAAGGTACCCATGCGGGGCGAGTGCAGCTCGAAGTCGAAGTCGGGGTTGGACGACGCAGACACGGGATTTGGGACTGGGTCGTACGAACGAAAGGCCATGGCTGGGGGAACTAAAAGGAAAGAGCGGCGGGTGAGCGGGAGTGTGCAAGGGTTGTTTCACAGGCACGAGGACACACCCTCAAAGCCCTAATTAGACGACCAGAAATAGCAGAGATAGGAGGTGTGCTGCGGACGGTAGACGGAGGCGAGGGCGGGGAATGAGCGAGGGGAAGGAGAGGGCGGTAGACTGCGGGCGCGCCAACACGGCGGAGCGGTTGAAGAGAGTCGCTGAACGACCTCCGCTTTATTTGATACGCCCCAATCCGGTTACATCGCCCAGTCGCCGGCCTCCCCTGCCCGCCGTGGCCTCCTCACCCTCCCGCATCCCCCGCGGTGCTCACCAGTCTGCCATCTCTCCTCGCAAACATCGAGCACCATCCACGCGCCCTCTCTACCGACACAACAAGTCCGCATATGCACGGGCACGTCCATGTCACCTGGCGCCCAGCCCATCCTAACTGACCATGTTCCTGCCGCTATGCGGCCGCCTAACGACACATTCCCCGCTCAAGGGGCCGCGGCGGCCTCCTCTCTGAGCTTAATGTGCGTCTGGGATCACCTCGTGCTATCACCGGGCACCGGGGCGTTATGAAGCACATCCTCGATCGCTCTTCTGGGAGGTCTCGTGGGTGGGTCAGTGCGTTTCTGTCACTCACCTCTATGGTTGCGCATGTTGCGGCGGTGGCGGCGGTCCATCCTTGGTGCAGCGGCAACCTCTGGGAATGTGAACGGTTATATGAGCGGTGGTGACTCTGAGGAGCGTCCACGGCCGCCACGGTCGAAGATTTCCTAACCCCATCGAGTACGTACCGCCGTTCACACATGCCGACCAAAACCATATATCTCATCAGAACACGCGGGTCCGCCGCGACTCTACTGCTACACCCACTGTTCTGCGGCCACAGAACTGCTGTCACGTATCCTTACCGATGTCAGCATGTTGGATTCGTAGCCTGAAGTTTGAACTTCATCTCGTCGGCTCACCCCTCAGGCAAGGAAATGCCGCGTTCTATGCAGGCATGTACTGGCGAGCGCACGGTAAGTACTTGAGTACTAGCCTTATTGATATGATAGCCTCCGTTCTGTCACACGACACGCCGTTCGTCCTGCCAGTCGCCCTCATGAATCCCTCCGCGTTGATACCGGCCGGATGCCGCGCTATCCATAGCACTCCTCGAGGACCTTCACTCTCACCGCCAACTCTATCATTAGGGCAGTGTGCAGTCCAACCATTGCCCACCTGTTCCATGTCGGTACGTGAGCTTCTCCCGCTTGCCCTGTGCGCTAAGCTATACATAGGTGGTTACGAACGCACATGCGTCCTGTTCATCAAGCATTGCGACTTCTCTGCTACCAACGCCGCAACGCATGGTCCAGTGCGACTACTTATATTCAAAAATGACGATGTGCTCGCTTACATTCGCCCGTGCAATGTATCATGCCGCCGAGCTTACACTGCTGCATTGCCAACACTGCAACATCGCACTACTGAACTGGGCTATAGCAACACGGCAGTTCCGCTCTAAATCGCAACTTTACTCAACGTGAGACTTTAGTCAAAGACCCGGTCACTCCATGCGGAAAGCCATCATTGCAAAATGACCGCCTTCCTTAAACATGTACCGTGTCAGTCAGCACCCTGGCTTTTGGTACGACGAAAGGGTTTCATGGGTAGCAACTCCTCGCGCAATTTGTGGTATGTACACCGTTCAAGTATGCATGCGCAGGCTATTTCACTTCCGAGGAACATGAGGATGATACAAGACCGCAGAACGTCTCCACGAATCTACTACTATCATAGTAGGACCAGATCCCAAAATACCCTCAGGACGAGAAAAGAATCGTCGATGACTTCATGCAGTATGTACATATGAATAGCAACATTCACATATGATGCGGCTCCGCTAGCACCTGGAACTTAACCTCTAAGGCCAACTTTATCGGACTGTCTGGCTGTTTAGGCATCTTCAAGGGGTTCGCATATCGACAATTGATTCGCAGACCGACCTGACCCGACCTGACATTAATTCTGATCTCGAAGCTTATGCATACTTAAGCACTACGTCCATACAGTCAGGTATCAATCGGAGAAGCAGAAGCCTATATGTACATGCTGTTGAGCGCGCGGTCCATATCCGCGAATTCAAATTCATGGACACGCAGGATGACGAAGCTCAGAGGGTACTATATCCGGTGCCTCCAGTACGTGTTAGATACAGTATACTGTACATAGAAGAGCGGCTCATTCACGGTTGTTGCTGATATGCGCCGTTCTGTCCATTTTGAGACATGTTCGCTGCAGCGGTCTGCCGACACTAATTGAGGGGGACGCTACACCTCAACACGAGATTGGGAACTCACCCTCAACAAACTCTGCAGCTGCATCTGGTCCATCGGCTGCTGCTCCGTCCCGAACTGTGCGCTATGCAGCGTTGGGATGCCATAATAGCCCAAGTTCTGGCGCGGCACACCGACAGCTTGCGCCTGCGCCATCCCTGCATGTGGCTGCGTCGACGACGGGCGAGAGGACCCCGCGCCGCTCGCAGGCATCGCGGAGGTGTGCGGCGGCGATGTCTGCTGGGGTATCGCCGGTGAAGAGCTTGTGGCACGTGAGGCATATGGCGGCGAGAGATGCGCGCCGTTCATGTTCGACGCTGCCATCCCGCTTGCGGCTTGTACCTGTGCTTGGGCTTGCGCTTGCGCGAGAGCGCGGGCTTGTGCTTGCGCCTGTGCCTGTGCTTGCATCAGTTGTGTCGTCGACATACGAGTATTCGCAAGGGCCATCGGATTGGACAGTCTCTGCTGCTGAGATATACCGACCTGCGTCCGGATTTGAGGGACTGGCTGCTGTTGCTGCTGATTGGGCCTAGGCACTGCATTCGAAGGCGGCTGTTGCCCCTGCTGTGCTTGGCCTTGCTGTTGCTGTTGCTGTTGCTGCTGTTGCTGCTGGAGCAACGCCTGCGAAAGGGCGTGTGAGAATGCATGGCATCACCAGCAAATTGCAGTCTGACCTGGCGTTGCTGAGCTTGCTCCCGTATGTGAATCTATAATGGTAAACGTTCAGTTGCTTGTGCAATATTATTCTCGTTTGTAGCGTACTTCTTTCTCAGATTTCATCCGGCTAAGCTCCGCAGGCGTATACTTGGGCAATTTGTTGTATTGGCCGTGGGTATCGTGCATAGCTGTAGGCTTGCGTTGCGTAGCTAGGGGAGCCCATAAGCTCCGGTGAGACGAATGACGCAGGCAGGACATACCGTTCTGTTTGGCTGAGGCTTCCTTCTTCTTGATGGCCTTGCGGATAGCATCGTGCATGAGGGAGTGTCTTCGCTTCTTTGCATCGACGCCAGTAGAAGCATTGCCGTTCGCGGCCATTGAAGCAGCGGCATTGCTCACTGCACGCTTGTACCGCGTAGTCATCTGAGTGGGAGCCGAAGCCGCTTGTGTACGGGAGTCGTCGGTACCCTCAGATCTGCCCCATCTTGTGTTCCAACGGTCGTAACAGTCAGCAGCTGTCCGCCTATCCGTAGAGATGGACATCCGGGACGAGTTGAACGAATCCGCGATCAGAGGCCAGTTGTTCGGGTACATATCGACTACCTGCTTCAGCAACGCATCATCTTGCTGTGTCCATAGGATGTCAGCGGCACGCCTTCGCGATTCTCTCGATCCGAGAGGAAGTAACATAGAGTGCGAGGAGGGGGAACCGGCCTTGGGCCCCTCAAAGAGACCTTCTTGAAGTGAGCCATAAGTCACGCGACCGGAGTAGATCACTCACTGCAGAGATTGTCTTCACCTGTCCTGGACATCGGAGACTCGTAGTCAACCGAGATTGGTGGCTCGTCCATATGTTCCCAATGATCGCCGTTCCAGTGCACCGACGGCTCAAGGACGCCGACGAGAGTGGGCCTCTGAAGCATAAAATCGCTCATAGGCGTCAACTTGGTGTACAATGTATCGTCGATGCGTTTGTTCGGATCGTCCTTGTCCAACCGCCCTGGTTTGTCGGACTTCTTACGATCACCCGAAGCCTCGTGAGCCGGTTCCAGCAAGCCATACGGCATGAGGTCAGGGAAGATAGAGGAGAAGTCAAGAGGGGGGAGATGGGCACCGTAATTCGCGAGGGAATGGTCCTCTGTCGATAACTCGGACATGCCTTTGACGAGCTCAATGTCGTCTAGGTCAAGAACCAGCTTGTCCATTGCCATGCTCAGGATCTGATCTCGCAGCGGCCCATAGGCACTTGCGTCACGCCTTGCCTTGGTCTTTGAAGGTGATGAAGCAAGCGTAGGATCCTTCGACGTTGGCTTGAGTGCCAAGCTAGGGGTTACGCCGTTGTCTTCTGTCTTGTTGAGAGGCTGAACACCCTCATACGACCTCTGCGGAGATGAGTCCTCGGCATCGACGTTCATGGCATCACGTTGATTAGAATCCTCAGGTAGCTGTAAGGCTGAGAGATCTTCTTCATCCTCGGTCTTAGGCCGCAAGTCAGCCAGATCGACCTTGAATGAACTGGGGCAGGGATCTGCCTGGCTTGAAAATGCTTCGACCGCGTCATTTGTCATATTCTCAGGAGCGAGGGCGTCGTATACATCAATCCGGTCCTTTTCGCCCTCGTCGTCGCTGTCATCATCTGAATCCGAATCGTTGGCGGGCGTGTTCGTGTCCTGGGTATCAGCCCCGCGATCGTTGTCCATATCTGGAATCTCGACGTCGTTACGGTTGTCGGCCTCTTCTGTGACCTCGTCTTGCTCCTCCGGGCGTGGTCTCCTCCAGAGCACGCAAATACCCCTGTTAACGCGTTCCTCTAGGGAGCTTGCCTCGTGCCAATCCATCACGGCATGGGCAAGGTTGTGAGCTAATGCCATCTTCCACCGCCTTTCTTCACGGAAGTCAGTGCGCATCCATTTCTGTTTGCAGCATGTCATTGAATGAAGCCGATTCACAATTTATGCGACCTACCATTTCATCCATCAAGAAGTCCCAGTGGGATTTGGATGTGCCGCCTAGGGATCGCTGTTTCTTCGGCTGTCGGAAACTCCAGCCACTTCCCTCCTTCAGGAATTCAACGCGTTCCAAAGTACGTATCAACCTGAGTTCTTGGTATGCGACCTAAGTCAAATGGCAATAAGTTAAAGGAAAACACGTGACGAGACAGACACGTACATTCCATTCGTGCGTGCTGACACATTTATTGGCCTTCGAAAGCTTCTTCCACACGGGGTTGGCGCGGAGGAGGGCTCCCCACTTGTTGATGCCGATTGACATCCAGTCATCTCTTCTGCCGTCGCCTTTATCACCTCCCCGTTCATGTTTCTCCTTGTCCCTCTTCTTTTTATGACGGCTGGATGCGCTCTTGCGTTGGAACTCAGTCGGAAGAATGCCGAGGGGAGGCAGCGAATAGTCTTGCTTGAAACGGATGAAATCGTGGGGGACTTTCTGTTTCACGGGGGATGCCGCGCTCTCGTTTGTCATATCTTCATCGTCAGAGTCGAAGCAGAACGAGACGACAGAGGCAGGAGGAGGGGCAGGTATGACATAATCCTGCCGCCGCGCTGGTTCAGCGATAGGACTCGGTCTCGAAGAAGGCGTGTGCGGGGAAGCGTGCAACAAGTGAGAAACCGAGTCGGAGGACGTCTCGTCAAGGCGCATATCTTCTTTGGAGTCCTGTGCCTCCGGGCTGAGCGATGGCATAGGTGCAGTACGGTCTACCGCGGCTTGGCTAGCCGGAGAACGCGGAGAGGGTGTGCGCTGTAGTGATTCGGGGCGAGGTGAGAGACTATGGCTCGCCACTGAACGTGATCTCGACTTTTTGCCCCAAGATAACCGCAAGCGAGATTGGGCTCTGGGACCGTCAGAGCCAGAGTCCTCCGAGGGTTGTACCAAATCCCTCTTTCGCTTGGTTCCTCTCTTCTTGTCTGAACCATAACCCGGGTGTTCATCGACGCCCTGATGCCCCTTAGGCGGTGAGATACTGCGATGCTCATCGCCGGCAGCACCCTGTTCTCTGACCTCAGTGTTCTCTGATAGCGCAGACCAGTCTTCATGTTGATTGTCGACCTCAAGAGGAACGGATGCCTTAGACTGAGGAGACCCACCAGCCACATGCAGAATGTCTGCATGGGTCTGGTTTACGGGGGAGCCACTGTTGTCGACAGAAGTGGTTGTGCCACCGAATATCTCCGCGTCGGATAGAGAGGCGATAGACCCAGAATCCGGGCTTCATTGGCTTCAGTGGGCAGAGACGAGCGACTCAAGGAGAGACTCACTGCTTCTGTAAGTCAAATCGCTCCAGGAAGACCTGCAATTTCTCGCCGCTCCCTTGTTCAACTGTTGCAACTGACCCCAGGTTATCCCTCTTCTGCATAAGGTGATACATCTCTTGTAATAGCTGGTTTCTCCGTTTCGTGATTTCTCTGCAGCATATTCCATCGCCAGAACAGAGGAAGCGTAATGACGGCACTCACTGCAACTGCGACAAGCGGTCTTCTACCAAAGCACCTGCCGAGTCAGGCATCTCTCTGTCTTCGCGACACGGTGGAGGTAGGAGTGGAAGTGGCAGTGCGTCCGTTATGAGGTTTCGGCCACAGACCGAGCGCAATGAGTCCAGTCGCCGTGCTACAGGCGCAGAAGGTGTATCAGAAGCCTAGGTGACAATAGTTGTGAACGGTCGACGAGAGGACAATTGCAGGCCTGCCACAGATGCTGGGTGGAGACTCAAGGATGAGAGTACGGAAAGACGAGCGGCCGCCACAGTACTGAACTCACGGAAGTTGCCGTAAGAGTGTGCATCCAAAACAGGCAATATCAACAACGATCGGCTTACGGTTATATTTTGAATACAAGTATTTTCCTGAGACGAGTGATGGTCCGCACCAGTGGGATTTGAGTAATATTACAACACTAGACTGATCCCCGTGCGACATACTATAAGCGAAGTCCCTACTCTAGACCCCGTCTAGTACATATGCACACTGGCTGGCAAAGTTTCTATCATACTTACATGGATGGCATGTACTGTCTGAATCACCCAGATGACCGGGGAGCACACTTCGGATGAAGGTACTACGTGTACTAGTATATATAGGGTAATTCCAGGACTCAGTGACGGACACCACCACCTAAATGTAATAACAAATTGAAGATCGATGCTAACTCACATCAAAGGCAGACCTCATACACTTCGTGAATGTGAGGAAGATTTCACAACAGCACGAGTTCACTCTAAGCTTCCCAATGATGATCTAAACAGGACGTCACTGAGCAAAGGCTACGGGACCAAACATAAATGGTAGGCCTCAAGCCAAGTAAAGCCGCAGGCAGAACGCAGGTCGATTCCCTAAGGGTGCTAATTACGAGGCACCAGCAGTCAGGGTAACGATTTCACTAAATGGCGACTACGGGTATCGAAGAATGCATACAACCGAGGGCAAACATAAAATAATGAATGCAAGAGCCGAAAAAGCAGTGATGTGTGTGGTGTGACTGTCCCGCCGAGGTCCTGTAGCTATCAACCGCTCCCGTTCACCGATGGAACCGTGTCCTTCCGCCCAGTGCTCTTCCGGCTTGCGGCGGAGCTCTTCCGCTTCTCGTCCATGGGGGTCGGCGTAGCTTCTCCCGAGGTCGGCGAGGCTGGTCCATCGAGGTCGACATCCTTAAGTTCCACTGATTGCGAATCGTCAACAATGACAATGTCGTCCTCTATCGAGTCGTCAACTGTACCGGAGATACCTCCCCCACCGACAAGGCGAATCGGTGCCTCTTCTTCCTCTTCCTCTTCCTCGTCGTCCTCGTCGTCCTCGTCTTCATCTTCTTCCTCGTCTCCTTCCTCGTCTTCTGCTCCTTCATCTTCTGCCTCTTCTTCTTCTTCTTCATCGACTTCTTCCTCTTCTTCAGATTCGACGTCGTCCGCGTGTATTAAGGCGAACGAATCATCGCTCGGCTTCGTCGGTGACCCCGCATCGAACACTGCAGTAGCAATCATAGGTGATGTTGGTTCGAGTAGATCAGTTATCGGCAGGGTAGGGGATGCAGCGTGTAACGTGTCCGGGGAATCCGTGAAGGTCCTCGAAGGGGGCGAAACAGCACGAGTCGGGGAGATGACCGGAGGTGAGACGGCACGCAGGGGTGTTACTGAAGCCACGGACGACGAAGCGGACGACGTCTCAAACTGCATCGAGTTGCCTGCCTCGAGATCATCCGGGAGCTGTTGCTCAGCAAAGGAGGGGGAATCGGCTGTTGGGGACGGCAACTCCAAGGGTAATGGCGCTGGCGGTTTTGTGACTGATATTGTCGGGAAAGGTGGACGAGGTGCTGATCGTGCGTTCGTGACGTTCCCCAATGGCTCCTGGGCAGGAGCAAGAGCTGTGCTCTCCGCATCGCCAGAGATGTCTGAGAAGACAGGTATAGGAACTTCTGCACTTGACCCGCCTGCTATCGGTATATGGTCGAGTGAGAATCGATCTGCCCCCTGTGAAAGAGGACATTACGATCCATTCAAAGAGGATGTATGTTCTGGCCTACCTTGCCCTTCTCCCACGCAGGGTATGCATCATTAGAGTAGAGCCCCGCCTGCTGCCACTTCCGTACGCTCCGGTCCGCCCATGCCTCAAGGACACTCCATCCTTTGTACTCACCCGTCATACGTAGACCACCCGTCCCGGCATCACCGCCCGTATCTCCCTGGCCTCCGCCAACTCCGTCAAAGAAGTAGCTCTCATACCCAACTGAGTCCTCGCTCCCGTCGCTTCCATCGTGAGTCGACCCTAGCTCATAGCCCTCGCCGCTCTCCAGGTCGTCCACAAAACCAGATAGCCACTTGCCCCATCCGCCCGCTCCGTCCCCTCTGAACATGACGACCTTGGTATCAAAGTCACGTCCAAAGACAATGACTTGCCCCGCTTGCCCATCTTCGTCGGGATTCATGTCGATACCGAGGTAGTTTCCCCCCTTGTCTGAGACGAGAGGGACCCAGCCTCTGCAGGTGTACTCCCGCTTTACCCACTTCGGAGGAATAGACTGCATCACCTCTTTTAGTCGCAGATTCGCCCCCGTGTTCGGGTCGTCGTCTACCTCCCTCCAGAACCTCCATTCCTCCAGGACATCGTCTAGCGGAAGCAACGTGAGGCCGAAGAACAGGCCCTCCGAACATCCTGCTGCGGACTCGGCCTCCTGCCCATCGACACACAAATAGGAATCCCGCACCGCAGTCGGCAGCCGCATGCCCAGTTGCATTTCAATATGCTGGAGGTCCTGAGGAAGGATGCCGTAATTGAGGGTGTCACCCAGTTCTGGATAGTCTCGCGCCAGCCATCGACGCAAACGATCCCACGTGTGCGATAGCGGGGGATACGAGGGCAAGGGGGGGAGGGGTGCGTCGGAATGGAGGGGTAGGATTGTTGATTGTCGTGACCGTGTTCCAGTGCTGAAAAGGTCCGTCAAGGGACTGAACAGTGGCGGATAGATCAGCACGGAGGTACGTACGGAACGTAGTCATAAGACCCTCTTGACGAAGCCGGCGGAGGGTACGAATACGAGGCACTACTGGTCGGCGAGGTCAGAGTCTCCGGGTTGAAAGCGTCGGGGTGGGGATGTATGCCAGGCGAGGAGGTCGGTAGGCTGAAAGCGTCATGTGTCGAGGACATGGCATTGACCCTGCGCGAGTTTACCGCCGTCTTGGAGGAAAACAGATTTGCGAGCCAGCTCATCTCTGCAGCAGTCTCGACAGCCAGCTCGGACAAACTACGCGTTAGAACGAGAGTGGTGTTTGCGCGAGGCGGTGGCCGTCGGTGGGCTGTAACCTGATATGGTGGAGCAGGAGAAGTCGGCAAGCGTCGAAGCGATGTGCAGCAAGTGTAGCGCCGGGCAGAAGACCAAATCTAGTGGGTGTCTGCAGGTGCCTTGCGGGTTTACGGAGCGCGACGAGTGAGAGAGTGTTGACGGCGAACGACGACGGTTGGGAGAGGGCGTGAACGGTGAGTCTCGACCTCGAGGCAACGCCCAGACGCAACCGCTCTCAGACGCGCACCGACGTGCGGGGCGCTCGCCCAATCGCTACTCTCACGCACTCATCCGCAGCATCCTCGCCACGCCTCCTCGACCGCTGCCCACCTCAGTTGCTTCTACCGGGTAGTCCGAAGCATGCTCGAATTAAGATGATGATGAAACATGACTACTCCTACACGATAATGATATGTACTGCTCAGAACGTCTTGAGATCCTGCGAGACCTTGAAGTCTGCCCCCGTCTTTGCCCTCAACTCGTCCAAAGTGATGCCCTCAGCGATGTCGATCAGTGTCAGCTCGCCTGCCTTACGGTCGACATCGAACACGGCGAGGTCGGTGACAATCATGCTGACAGCGCGCGCACCAGTGATGGGCAGCGAGCACTCCTTGACGATCTTCGGCTTACCATCCTTAGCACAGTGTTGCGTCAGTGCGATGACCTTCGTCTTGTCCGGGTTGGAGACCAAGTCCATAGCACCACCAATACCTAGATGGCGCCCGTCAGCTTCGTGAGTCACCATGAAATGAAATGCAGTGCTCCAACTCACCCTTGACCAGTTTTCCGGGAATCATGAAATTGGCAATGTCGCCAGCCTGGGAAACCTCCATGGCCTGCACAACGAGGAGGCTCAGTGTACATCCCCACGCATAATGGAAGAAGTACGAACACCAAGGCAAGTGACGTCCATGTGCCCACCACGGATCATGTCGAAGGACTCGATAGAATCTATTCCCGATTGTCAGCAGGCTGATGACTGACGGTATGCATTACCGCACTGACCGAAGCAGGAAGCACCAGGCACAAGCGTAGTCGTCTCCTTTCCGGCGTTGATGATATCACTGCGGCGTACAACAAAATGTCAAAATCTAGCAATAACGCGACGCAACTAACAAACACGCACGCGTCGACCTCATCCTTGGTGGGGTAGGAACCCATGCCGAGGATCCCGTTCTCGCTCTCCACCCAGACCGTGACCTCGGGCTTCAGGTGCTGCAGACGGAATGTCAGTGGGAATGTCGCAGCGGAACGAATGGGACGGCGTACCTCCGGGACGAGCGTCGGAACACCGACGCCGAGGTTGACGTAGAACCCATCGCCGATTTCCTGAGCCGCGCGCTTCGCAATCTTATGCCGCCAGTCATGAGCTGCTTTGTCGCTGCTCGCACCCTCGTCCTTCTTCGAAGCGGACTCGGCTTCCTGACGGAGGGCGAGGACTTCGATAGCCTTGGGAATCGAGGCCTTGACTATCCGATCAACGTAGACACCGGGGATGTGGATGGCGTTCGGCGACAAACTTCCGACGGGGCTATAAACAGATTATTACGGCGTGGTCACGGTCACGCGCCCCATGAACTTACACGATCTCCTCAGCCTCGACGATGGTGAGCTTCGCGTTCCGCGCCATGACCGCATTGTAGTTGTTTGCGGTGTACCTGATGCTCGCGTTAGTGCCAGTTGCATTCCCGATTCGACACACGCCGCACCTAAAGACCAAGTTGCCAACCTCATCGGCTTTCCATGCGTGAACGAACGCAACGTCACCCGCGAGTGCTGGTTCGACGACGTATCTCCGGCCGCTGAACTCCAGGGTTTGCTTCTTGTTGCCCGGCACGGCAACACCGGCATCCATACCGCCGGGGTTGTACCGGATAGGAATGTCACCACGCTCCACAGCCGTATACGCGCCAGTGGGGGTGATCACCGCGGGATAGCCCGAGGCATGCGCCTTGAGACGCGCGACCAGGGTACCCTGCGGCACAAGCTCGATGCCAACCTCGCCCTTGAGGTACTTTTGTTCGAGGAACTTGTTACTGAGATAGCCGTGTACGTGAGATACACGGTATGCGGAGGAGAGGAAACACTTACCCGCCAAGATATGAGATCATCAACTTCTCAAGCTGCCCGGACTGTACCAATCTCACTGCAAGGAGGTATGCCTTCAGGACCGCCGTCCGATCTAACACCGCGGGACACGGTACGTACCAAGGCCGAGGTCCTTCGCACCGGCATTGTTGGACACGGCGGTGATGTTTTTTACGTCTTGCCGGCGGGAGAGGGCCTCAATAAGCGTCTCGGGAATACCACATAGACCGAAACCTGGGCGAGAGAGGGGGGACGTTAGATGAGTATGTTGACATGTTAAGAGCCGGGACGAACCTCCGCAAAGGACGGTGTCACCACTCTTGACATCCTTTACAGCCTCTTCGACGGAGCTCCAGACTTTCGTCTTCCTGGGTATGGGAGCGTCCTGGACGACGCTGTAGAAGCGGACGCGTGCAGTGATGATGATGGGGTGTGCATTGCGGCGGAGGTTGCGGGCAGCGGGTCTGGACGATTTGAGAGCCCACATCGCGACTCGGGAGGTCTGTGCGACGTGGAGGGAAGGAGGGGGACACGCGAGACGTGGTGGGAGAGGCGGGGCATTGCGGAGGATGACTTTTATAAGATGCAAGAACGTATTCCAGGCTGAGCCGGGGGACCCGTCCGGTCTAGGGAACCACGAAAGCCGGGCGAGCGTATGCCCCAGCCCGGACACCCAACGCCCAGTCGGCCCAACGCCCCGGCGCTCCGCAGATGCCATCGACCGGCCGAACCGCGACTCCGCCACTTCTCCCCACCTTATGCTACCTCTTCTCGGCCCTACCCCGCGGGGTATTTCATCACTTCTGCATCGCGGGAACTGAAAATGCCACACGGGCTCGTATATAACGGCATAGAGCAACTACATCGATCCCAAGTGGCTAGCCACCTCGAAGTCACACCCCGTCTTCGCGCGCACCTCGTCCACCGTTACCCCGGCTGCGACCTCCGACAATGTCAGCTCCCCGGCGTGTCGGTCGACGTCAAAGACCGCCAGTTCCGTGATGATCTGGCTCACCGCGCGTGCCCCAGTCAATGGCAGCGCACATTCCTTCAGAATCTTCGGGCTCCCATCACGCGCGCAGTGCTCCATGACGGCAATGACCTTTGTCTGGTCGGGGTTAGAGACAAGGTCCATCGCCCCTCCAATCCCTTTGACCATCTTCCCCGGTATCATGAAGTTCGCGATGTCACCCGCTTGGGACACCTGCATTGCCTGTGATCAAACATCAACTTCTTCTTCTCACAATATACATGCATCCACGAGCACTCACACCGAGGATCGCAACATCAATGTGTCCTCCACGAATCATGGAGAATGATTCATTCGAGTCTGGGCAAATGTCAATACACCACGGGACCGACAGGCTGGCTTAACGTACCAAAGACAGAGGCGCCGGGCAGCAGTGTGACAGTCTCCTTGCCGGCATTGATAATGTCGCTACCCGGTCATGATCAGAACATCCTACCGGTACTCGGTATTAGAGCGGAGGACGTACGCGTCGACCTGCTCCTTTGTCGGGTAGGGGCCCATGCCAAGGATACCATTCTCGCTCTGAAGCCATACCCGCACGCCGGATTCCAGGAACTGTTTAACGGCCGCGGTCAGTCTGATCGGCGTTAGAGAACACGAGTGAAATGCTTGCCTCTGGGACGAGGGTAGGCATACCGATCCCGAGATTAACGTGGAACCCATCCTTGATCTCCTTCGCAGCACGTCGTGCTATCCGGTGTCTCTGCTCCTGTGCTGCCTTCTTCTCTGGGGTGAGGGCATTCGAGTCTTCCGGCTGCCCACTCGTCGCAAGCGTCATAATCTCTATCGGCTTCGGTGCCGTTGCTTTCACAATACGGTCGACATAGATTCCAGGTACATGTATTGCATTTGGTGAGATGGAGCCAACGGGCACGATGTTCTCTGCCTGCAAAGAAAAGCCTACGTTCAGCATGATGTAACCAAGCTTACAATACAGACACACCTCGACGATGGTGAGCTTCGCGTTCCGCGCCATTGTGGCGGAGAAGTTATTCGCTGTGTACCTGGGCCGAGGAAGCATGAGTCTATAGTCTATCTTTGCTTGCAAATGCACACAAGTGATTCTCACCTGAAGACGCAGTTCCCGACCTCGTCCGCCTTCCATGCGTGAATGAACGCAACATCTCCCGCAATCGCCGGCTCGAGGACAAATCGCCTGCCATTGATCTCCCGAGCCTCCTTCTTGTTCCCAGAAATCGCAATACCTGCCTTCATACCGCCAGGCTTGTACCGGATCGGTATTGTCCCGTGCTCGACCGCCGTCGAAGCTCCGGTAGGGGTGAAGAACATCGGAATGCCTGCTGCGTGTGCATATAATCGGCCAACGAGAGAACCTTGCGGGATGAGCTCGAGCGAGATCTTGCCTTCAAGGTAGAGGGACTCGAAGTACTTGTTTCTATGCGTAACAGGCTCGTGAAACAGGGTAGGTGTATGTGCGTGTTATAGCATACCCTCCAATGTATGAGGCCATCATCTTGTCAATCTGCCCTGAGTGCAGCAGCTTCCCTAGCATGCGATGTGAGCATTCGGGGGACCAATTCACGTCTGCGACAGCTTGCGTACCTAGGCCACTCTCCCCTGATCCCGCGTTGTTGGACACAGCCGTCAAGTTCGTCACCTCCTTGCGCTTTGCCAGAGCGCCGATCAGGGTGTCTATGCACGTCACTCAGTCTACGGGCCACCGACGGCCCACGGATGTAGCCAACCTGGTGTTCCACATAGACCGAAACCTGCAGAGAATCCGGATGAGGACCGACCGAGCGCATTACGTCGGCGCACACACCTCCACTCAATAGCGTGTCTCCCGACCTGACATCCTTGACTGCCTCGTCAACTGAATCCCACACCTTCGTCTTGTTTGGCACAGGCAACTCGGCTTGCGTGCTCCCGACGCTATAATATCTTATCCGCAGTCGCACAAGCACAGCAGTAGACGGTCCAGCACGGCATGACGCGGAGGGAGAAGAGTGGGGCGCTAACCGCGCGGGTCGTGCAGAGCGCGTCGCAGCGAGCATGTCGAGTCTCAGATCTAAGGGACAGCGAGCAGACAGGGACGTTCACTGGTGCAACGTCTCTTATATACGCTCCCGGGCAGGTCTGCTGGTACGGCAACGGACAAGTACTTATGCGATGGCTGTTTCTGTTCGCAGTGCATGTGACGGGGAGACATGCCACAAAAGGCGACGGGTTCAGTCTGCTTGACGAAGGCGGCGGCGGCCTCGTGTCGGCCGCGGGTCCGGTGTGACTTACTGTGTCAAGAGGTGGAATGTACACGCAGTCTTACAGTCAGGTCTCTGAGTGTGCTTGCTACAAGCGACGCAGTAAGATATCGTGTTATTTCTAGACGCATGTTTCCAATTCTCGTTCCTCTCTTCCATTGGTGGCGCTAGTTAGGCATCACCGCTTCCTACCAGGGCCCTTGGGTCGAGCGAATGCCTTCTTCTCGTCTTGGACGGGGTTGGCATCTGAGGATCTGGCTGTGCCATCGCGGCCAAGTTCCAGAGCGAGGTATTTCTCGTCTAATTCCGTGGGGTCGGACGTCTCGATCTTGCGCTCTGCAATTATGGTTGAACTGCCCTCTAGCTCAAGGACTTTCTTGGCGTCCAAGTAGGTCGATAGTTTTCCGGATGAGTAGATCATACGGTTCTTCACCGGAGAAGAGGAGGGACACGAGTATATGAAGACTGCGCACGAAGAATGAGACTATGTTATAGACAGAGAATGTCATGGCACATACTGAGTTCCCTCTGCGCAGAGCTTAGGGACTGCGGCAAAGCATACAGAGCATACGCTGTTACAGGAGCATATGGGCAAACCAAGCATTGCAGAAGAAAGATTGACCTACAGGGCTCCGAGGTAGGCAAGGAAGTGCCTAGATGTTCTACAGGACTGTCTTTAGTAGATGATAAATGGATTGTCTCAGTAGCTGGGTCGATGCTCTGAATATGTGCTTAGACGTCGACAAATCAAGTGCGCAAATGGTCGACGACTTACGAGTACGACCAAGGAGATCCCTGACCCGGACGCCAATTCTTTGACGGCGTTGTCTGCTTCGTGCGCCCACTTGAGACCAATCCCTGAAGCAACATGCGATCTCCTGGCGTTGCTGCCTTCAAAGCTGTAGCCACCTGCTTGGCGCTCTGCGGCCTTAACGGCCTCCATCTCTTTCTCTCTCGCGCTCATGGGTTTGGGAGCTGCAAGGTGCTGCTTGTGTTTCACATATGCATCTGCAGATAGATCGTCCTTGCTTGTGGCGAAGATACTATCGGTGAAGTGTGCTGCTCCGAGAGACTTGGTGAGGGTAGTCCTAGTAGCAGCGTACAACATCTACTGTATTCATGAGGAGACATTATTGTGCATATTGCATTGGCCTTACCTTGTCTCGCACTTTCGCGCTGTCAGGTACATAATAGATCGCCACCCATTCGGAAGGAGGTTCATCCAGTCTGACTAGAATGTATGCGGGAACATCATCCTCCACTATCGTCGCCAAGTTGTCGAGATCCTGGCCAAGGGTTCCCGAGGGTGGGATGATCTCGTCTGGGGCGAGAGATTCTGGTGCACAGTAATATGAGCCTTGTAGTGAGTGGCAGAGGGAGGAGACTGTGCGCGACCATTGCGGATGGAGATCTTGAGGAATCGGACGTTCTGTGACTCGATTGCGCTGGCGAACACGGAGGAGAGCTCTTCTGAGACGGCGATGCCTGTCGGGGCGGACATGGTCGTTGGTGTTCAAGCAAAGACGGCAGCACAGCGTTCGCACTTCGCAGTCGCGGGGGAAACGAAGACCGTGACCATGACTGCGTGAGCCGGTGGCGCGTCAGGCCTGGTCGCGGTACACGGCCCTCTCCTCCTCCCACCCCGGCCCCCACCCTCGGTGAGTATCTGCTGCCGTCTTTTCGTCTGCCATCGGTGATTGACCAAGACCTTTCATCCTTGTCCTGGCGCTGGTAGATCTGCCGCACGAGCAGCGGCCGTGACAGCTGGTCCGCGCTCATCGCCTCTGCTACGGCTTTACGATAGCTCACGACCCTGTGGTCGCCGACCACCATGAACACGCCTGCGCCCTACGTTCCATACCAACCCTACAAGGTGAGGTGAACTGTGAATTTGTCCTGCTTGAGAACTGACGGATTCTCTTCCAGTCGAGGAGACATGCACGGAATTCATCTAACCAGTCTGTCCCAAACGGTGCTGCTTCACAGCAACCCCGCTCTCAGTCGGTGGCCAGCAACGGGCATATGAACAGTGAACCTGTCTTTCACCAGCGAGCAGAAAGCTTGACCAGTGCTGATGCTCCCATGCGTCTCGGCACGTCGCCAGTCGAGCGAGCCGCCATGCCACGCCCTGCGTCCATGTTCGATACCTTGCCCACCAATGGAAACGATCGTTCAGACTCAACCATTTTCACGTTCCCTGTCAGAACCTCACATGCATCTTCTCGTCCTGCTAATGGAAACTCGCATATGCCGCCGCCTGCGCCTTCCGTCGCTGCGCCCGCTCCCATCGCTGCTATCCACCCATCTCCTGCATCTGTGCTCACCATATCCACGGGACAGCCTCCCGCACTCTCTGTGAATGGAACTGACGACAAGCCATCCCCGTCTCCTTCTCCATCGCTAGCTCTATCACCTGCGCTACCCCCGTCCACAGCTTCGCACGGTGCCTCTTCGTCCTCGCAACCCGTTGCGGGGCCATCGTCTACCGCCCCACCGTTATCCCCGCGCAAGACATCGACCTTCCGCCGAGTCCCCCTGCGCAGCCCTAGCACACGGACCGTGTTGCCCTCATCCCCGCTTCGCCCGGTTGACACCCACTCGCGGACGCCATCGCTTGCGTCTACCCAGTCAAGGCAGCTTGAGCCCCCAGGACCCATCACGCATGCGCCTAGCCAAGCATCTTCTGGTACACCTTCGCCTTCTGTTCCAGCCGCTTACGAGCGAGCACTACCCGTTGTCCCTAGCCTCGACCTCGGGTCTCGACCAGTGAGTTCACCGGAGCACGCCGCCGTGTATTCACCCAGGACTTCAACATCGCCGTCTTCTGCCACGCCTCCGCATGTGCATTCATTGGGACCATCTCCAAGACCACAAACGCGGGTTCTGTCCCCCGTACCGGCGTTGTCCGTGACGGAACCGTCGTCCCCGGCCGTGAATTTGCCACACCATGTACGAGAGCACTTTGCGCCGCGATTGCCTGCACCCTACCGTCCCGGCTTCCAACCAAAGGGCGTGTACCGACCCCGTACGGACGTTTTCAATGAGGCACGCAAAGCGAGCCGTGACACTGAGCGGATCGAGCGCACTAGGTTGGAGCGGCGACTAGAGAAGCTTATCAACCTGCACTTTCCCCCGGAGTCGCAGAAGTTGAGGGAGAAGCCAGAGCAACATCCCCCACCGCGACCGAACAAACGCTTGTCCTCGATATTCGAGATGGACTTCTCGGAGCTAAGGGGCAAGAGTGCGAGTGATCTGTGGAGAGATGTTGTCCAATCTCAAGGCACCCCGGGAGGCAAGAACGATATCCGAGGTACTTGGGCTTTGCCCCTGACCTACCGAGATGGTTCACTCATGGATGTGTACAGCTGCGGAACAGACTATTACACCATGGGAGGATGATGCTTCAGTTACCCAATGTCCTCTGTGCAAGTGAGCCAATATCACTGCCGTCTGATTTTGAAACATGGAAGACTGATTAACATCGTAGATCTGCCTTCCACCCGCTAACAAACCGCAAGCATCATTGCCGGTTGTGTGGACATATCATATGTTCTCTTCCTGTCAAGGTCCCACAGCGTCCAGAACCATGTTCTCTTCTGTTCGTAGCCGACTCTAAGACGGGTAGGATAGAAGAGGTTAGTGAGGGCGTCGACTATGGGGTCCGTCGACGACCTAGTGGGAACGCGCAGGCGAAGGGCCGTAAAGCGGAGGCGATGGGCGAAGACGAGAAGTTCCTCAAAGGGGTTCGTATATGTAGGGATTGTCGTCCGGTGCTACTGTGAGCAACTAACGCTCTGCTGTCGCACCCTCGCCGTTGACAAATACTTTCTGGCAGACGTGAGCAATACAAGCAGGAGGCTCGCAGCATACCGATCTTCTTCAAACTTTATGATGTAGGTCTCACCCAGCGTCGAAGATATTCGCTCATATCGTCGCTCTCGCTCAGGCATTCATTAGCCTTGAGAAGGAGATCGAAGATGCGTTGCCGCAGTTTCAGGAGCTCATGCTTTCCTTGAGGTCAGTGACTTGTTCCTCATTGCACATATCCTTCACTGACTTCTCTTTAGCAATCACGAGCGACCGACACCCGAGGCATCTGCGGCCCGTAAACGGCTGCTGGAAGCCTTCGGTCAATATGATGCTCTTGCCAAGCGCATACGACAGCTTCCTACCCCAAGCGGTCCTGAGAGCTCGCAGGATCGCATGCAAGCAGCCATCGCAGCACGGGCGAACCAGTTCTTGCAGAAGAATATGTTCCCTCTCCAGGTTTGTCTCGTTGTAGTGCTGCTTACTGTTTTTGCTCATTCCGTGGTGTCTAGTCATTGCCGAAAGCCACACAAGGCTTGAAGTCATCACCTTCGACGTCTTCGACACCGGAGGAGCCTCAGATTGACCCCGACTCCGAGTTAGCTCGTACTTTACAACCGTTGCTAGAGCAAGAAGCCCTGCTTGAGTCATTCGTGGAGGAAGCAAAAGCCCATCGGAAGTTTGAGGACGCCAAAACGCTCAAGACGAACCTCCAAGAGATCAGGGCTGAGATCAACAGGATTGTCGACAACGCAGATGCGAGTGCGGCAGGAAACTCTCGTAGAGGCACCTCCAGGATTCATTCATGATACAGATGACTTAACCCACGGGCTGTTATGGAGGTTGCTAGACTGCTGTATATATTATCCCGTCATCAGCGTTGCCTTGCAATAGATTAACATGCCCTACGGGCTGCATTGAAATTACAGGGATTGCTAGATACCATGCGGGAGGAGTTACGATTAATGAGTACTGCGTGAAGTGTCATAGATGAAATAACTTAGTGCAACAAATGAGCCCAAGGGGTGCGTCGGCCAGCGGACGAGTCCCGCTAGCTCTGCACTGGTGTAGAATGATCAATGACATCTCTTCTGGACGGCCCAAGTCGTGGTGGCGTAGGAATGACGAAGGTCTGATGTGGTTGGGCACTATGCGGTGGGTCCCGCGTACTGGGCGGGCGGAGGCTGTTCGAAGGTAGGGCGCTGCGGTTGCGAGTGATACCAGCACTCAGACTCAGTTTGTCGTCTGGCAACGAAAGAGGGCTCGGAGCAGGCGCAGTTACGTTTGAAACCATGGGAGAGTAAGGGCGTGGCGTGGGTGCTGGAGAGAATGAAGAGACGTGCAGCAAGATGACAAACTCCTGCGTCGCGCTGGTGACCTTTCCAATCTTGCTGCGCAGCTCCGCCGAGAGCGGATGGGCTTCAATGTGCGACTTAATGGCAGTTGATAGTTGGATAACCATCTGGGGATAGGTAGTCAGTCTGCCGAAGCATAGCAGATCTTCACGGTTGCTCACCTTTGCGAAGGTGCGCGCGTCGTCATGGAGAGGTCTCGACAGCTTTTCCATGGACCCTGAACCATCCCGGAGTGCGTCGATGTTGCTCTTGAGCCGCTGTACTATCTCTTTGGCCTTGGCTAGTGTCTCCTTCAACTCTTCTTGGTCCCCTTCCGCCCCCTCCATGATCTCTGCGATTGTCCTCCATATTGTCGGTGCAGCATCAAGGGCTTGCTTCATGGCCTCGATGGCCTCGTTGTCGACCAAAGTGTTCGACGGTGTCTCCATCTGAGCCATCTTCAGCGCAAGCATCGATGCAGACGAAGGGAAGACCGAAGACGATCCCGAGCCATGTCTTGTATGGATATTGAAGTGCGTAGTGCCAACGCCTGCAGTGGACGGGCCATTCGAATGTTGAGAGCCATTGGCGTTCCCGAGGAAGCCGGCAAATGGATGTCCAGGCGCAGAAACCGGAGTAAGCGCCATGCGCCTCTGGGGCCGTGGCACTGGAGTCGGTGGGGCTGCGCCAGCCAGCACCCCGGCCGTCAATGGAGGTACTAAATCATTCGACGGAATCCACCTCCCCTTCTCGACGTCCTTCGAACTAAACGAGCCAGCGTGGCGCCGCGACATCCGCGCCTTATTCTCATCAGCGGTCGGCGGAGGCATGTTCGACCGTATACGTGGATGGTCCACTGGTGAGTTGAATGGTGCGGCGCCATGCGCCGGAGCAGAAATGGGAGACCTTGACATGTCCGATCCGTGGGCGTTCGCCACTCGGAAGGCTTGGCTCTGCGCAACATACACCTTCCCGACGGGCGGCGGCCTGCCCTCCCACAGCATCGGCCGCACAGCTTCAATGCGACTCGCCATGGCCTGCCACGATGTCGCAATCTCCGCCATTGCACCGTAGAGAGTCAGCAGCATTTGCCTCGTATACCGCACGTCGTCGTGCGTCGCGAGCACCTTCAGCTGCAGCGCCAACACACCTACTGCCTTCCCGAACACAGTCACGTTATCCCTACAGCTCTCTACAACCGCTCTGCACACGCTGGGCGGAGGCACTGTCCGTCGACTCATCGCATCGAAGCGGTCCAAGGCAGTAATGAGCTGTGTCATGTAGACACTCGCGGGATCCAGGACTTTCATGAGCACCGCGGACAGACGTTCGTCGATGGCGTACACCGTGTAGTGTTGCAGAGTTTGGTAGACCTGGGAGACGCCGAAGAGTATACCGCGCACAGCATCGACAAGAGCAAGCAGGTCCTCCGGGATGGTCTTGGAAAGGTTCAGAGGTGTGAGCGCGGACAGTCGTCTGAAGTACGCGTTGCGTTTCTTGTCCATGGCAGGCGCAGGCCGCTCTGGCGCTGCTGTAATAGGAGATGCTGAAGCAGGATCGTCAGGTCCGCGGTTCGGTGAGCTGCAAGTTCAGAACTTAGCAATACCTACAAGCGAAAACCGATACCACGGACCTGGAGATGCTGTTAGATGCACTGTGAAAGAGCGGACGTGGCGGTTGTAAATCGGGTAGCTCGAGGTCGTCAAGGCTAGTAGTAAGTTGCAACTTCGCAGGCCGAGCGTCCAACGACCCCTTCCTGACAGTTAGCGTACTCGTCATACTGGAGGTCCTGGAACTGATAGCCTCAGTCTCGGCGTGGCCATTCGCAACCAGACTCTCTGAGCCACCATCTAGCGAACTCTCATCCGCGGATGGGATCAGCTCGTCAAGAGGGTAGATTGACTCCGGTGAGCGTGAATGAACGGAGCGCTGTGGCGACGGTGCAGCGCTCCGCAGAGGGAAACCGTTGCCGACCAACCGTGGCGGCCAATTCAAGCGAGGTTTTGAAGGCTCGCTACTCGACTGCAAGCGGTCGAGCTGGAAGTAGGACGACATCTCCGATTCAACGGAATAGGAACGGGCATGGTAGGTGGCAGACGTGTGGAGTTCCTCTCTTGAAGACGAAGCCACTGAAGCCGCCTGTATGCTATATTCACTATAAAAAGATGCGTTGGATGTAGAGTGCAAACATGCAGCGCCTTCGCGTACCTGGCCGCATCAGAATCGTCGCGGAAGCGATCATGACGCAAGGAGTCTTCACTCATCTTGCGGCTGGGTGAGTTGCCCCCAATCCACTTCTGAACCCGTACAATCCATTCTTTCATCGCCTGAGGGTCGTCCAAGTTATCGGAAGTATCCAGGACTGATTTAGGGGGCCACTCAAGTGGATTGCCATCCACCTTGAATAGAGTCAGTTCCTGAAACTGGTCGAATGACGGCGGTAATCTCTGTATTTTGTTTCGAAGGATGGAGAACACCTTCTAGGTCGTCAGTACGAGCACGAAAAAGTGAGGTGCAGGACCACACACTCGCAAGTTAACGAGGGAACCTGGGTCACTAGGGAGGCGTTTGAGCTTATTACGACTGATGTCGAGAATCTCCAAGGAGGGCATAACAGTCAGCTATGTAGCGTCCGAGTACAGTTAGTATTCCGGTATGATGGACAATTGGGTCGACGCGTACGACATGGGGAAAGACTGTGAAGTTGTTGTTTTTCAGGACGAGATAGCGTAGGCGTGCAATGACGGCGAAGGCCATTGGCAGGGTAGTCAGACGATTGTACGCAAGGGCGATTCTGTTCATGCTGTGAGTAACGGCGCTCAAAGACCAGCATACAGGCCTCGCACCTCACGACCGTCGCACCATTGCCTCCCTCCTGGCCCAAGGTTGCGATCTCCTCTGCACCAGCTTCCCCTACATCCGTGAGACCTTTGTGAGTAAAGTCGAGGGTGCCGCCGTCGTCTGGGGACTTGTTGAGAGCATCTAGGATGTGTTCATGGCTGAGGACAATGGAGGAGAGGGGGGACGAGGCGCCATTTCTGTAAGCATGGGAAGGAGTCCGACCATCGAGATCAAGGCTCAACATCCGCGTTTCGTGAGGGCTCGTAGGGGGCGTATACCGCGCAAGCAGGTCAAACGCGACGGGGCTTGTGTCGGCGAAGACGATGCGAGGAAGGAGGGCACGGTGCTGAGGGAGGGCTGGCGTCAGACGGCGGTCGGGAAGGACAAGGTCCTCCGGCCAAAGCAGTTGGTTGGTCGTAAGTACTCGCGGGCCGCCCGTTGATCATTCGACGGATCGAATTGTTTTGCCCCGCATGCCTCTTCTCTTCACCGCCATGTCCTCCTCCAACGCATACGCTGGCCCGTGGTCATCACTGCCTACAACCTTGACACCATGGATGTGAGTCTGTCTCGTGCCCTACCGCCTGGCATGAACCTCACGATCGGTCCTGCAGAATGGACGTCATAAACTCCATGGGTTACGCACGAATGACCCCCGTACAAGCATCTACCATCCCATTGTTCATGAAACACAAGGATGTAGTGGTGGAGGCTGTGACTGGCTCTGGAAAGACCCTGGCGTTTGTGCTTCCCATCCTCGAGAAACTCATACGCAAGGAACGCAAGCTGAAGCAGAATGAAGTGGGCGCATTGATTGTTAGTCCGACGAGGTACGTCTCCGCCGTGCCGTCGTGGGTAGGAATATTATCTAAAAAATTGCAGAGAGCTTGCTACCCAGATCCACTCCGTCTTCTCCCTCTTTCTGAACAGTCAACCGAGACCGGACGAAGAGGAGGCATCTACTAGTAACCCGACGTATCCTCCACCACTATTGCTTGTATCCTCCGGCTCTTCGCCTGCTGAGGATGTCAGAAGGTTCATGTGTACCGGTGCAGATATTGTCGTTGGCACCCCTGGTCGGATAGAGGAGTTCCTTCTAGGGAAAGGGAGGGATGTAGTCAGCGTGAAGGAGCTAGAGGTCCTAGTCCTAGACGAGGCAGACCGGTATGTTTGTCCTTCCTTCTTTCCTTCACACGGTGCCGATTGTGATGATTTGATTTGCAGGTTGCTCGATCTGGGTTTCCAATCTACACTCACTCGCATATTGACGCATCTCCCGAAGCAACGGCGCACTGGACTATTCAGTGCTACCATGACGGACGCGGATGCCCTATCCGAGCTGGTCCGTGCGGGACTGCGTAACCCTGCTCGTATCGTCGTCAAGGTACAGTCCAAAAAGGCGCAGATTGACAAGGCAAGTGGCGAGAAGCAATCCGTCCGGGGGGATGTGTTGGAGGAGCGGCGAATACCTGCCAAGTAAGTACACATGTTTTCCCAAGCAACCTGTACTCATGACGGCGCTAAGTTTGCAAAACCTGTATATGACATGTTCTTCATCGGAGAAGCTTATACAGCTCTTGAGAATCATCCACCACGAAGTCTCGCAGCATCAATCATCGCGGTTTATAGTATACTTCTCTACATGTGCTTGTGTAGACTATTTCTATAGAGTATGTCCCCCTAGTATCAACCTCCGCTTATACTGACAATACTGCTTAGATATTGCCTTCGTTCATGCCCAAAGACACTACGCTGCACTCCCTCCATGGTCACTTACCGCCCGCCGCCCGCGAGCGTACGATGAACAACTTCAAGTCATCACCCGCAACCCCCATGTCCCCTTCCGTGCTCTTCGCTACAGATGTAGCCGCACGCGGGCTAGATATACCGGATGTTGATGTCGTACTCCAATTCGACCCACCATCTGACACGAAGGCCTTCTCTCATCGTTGCGGGCGTACGGCGCGTGCTGGTCGGAGTGGTCGGGCGTGGGCATTGCTTGTAGGGCGTGAGCAAGACTATGTTGGTGGGTGTCCTTTGCATTCTATAATGGATGCATACCACATACTGATCATGTGACTATCGCGTAGGCTTCCTTGCTGTCCGTAAGATACCCCTCATTGAGCATGCGCGTTTTGCTTTGGACGGGTCCATCGAACACAAACCGAGAAACGACGAAGGCGAGGATCCCGATGTTGTGTCCGCGCAAGTGAAGATCAGAGAGTTGCTGCTGACTGATCGGGGTCTACACGACAAGGCGGCGAAAGCTTATGTCTCGTTCGTACGGGCGTACTCAAAACACGAGGCGTCATACATATTCAGGTTGCGAGACTTGGATCTTGTCGGCGTGGCGAAGTGTTTCGGCTTGTTGCGGTTGCCTCGAATGCCTGAGCTTGACAAAGTGAACCGTGGCGATTGGATAGATGCTGATGTTGACGTGAGTAACCTATATCCGACACTTCTTTCCCCGTGGGCTAACCAACTCCTTCGCCAGTGGGACACATATGCGTATGCGGACAAGCAACGGGAAGCAAAGCGACTAGCGGAGGTCGAGACGCAAAGGATTTCGCAGGAAGACCTTCTGAAGCGGAGGCGTGAACGGGCAGAGAAGAAAAAAGCAAATGCAGCGTGGAGCAACAAAGTCGTTAGGCAAGAAGAGAAGGAGAAGCGACAAGTGAAGAAAGGCAAGAGGCGCGAGTGGCTCAAACAAAGCACCACAGAGGTGGGGGAGAAGCGGGAGCGCGCAGTGAGTGATGAAGAAGACGCAGATGCAGACGACTGGGGTGACTTGGCGAGGGAAGAGAGGATGGCGAAGAAAGTGAAGAAGGGTCTTGTGAGCCAGGATGCATTCGACGGGGAGTTCGGGGAGCTGTAGCGATGCAGGGTCACAATACATAAATCAGCGTTCATTGTATTCACTGAGTGTTGCCCCAGCACTGGCTACGTATTGACACCACCGTGGAGAGATAGCATGTCTTCAAAGTCAGTGTACCAGCCGCGGCCCGCCATACAATGTCCCAGCGCCTACGAGTGTGTCGACTGCCGCCTTTCGAGCGCCCGAGCACGCTGCTCCTCCGAGCCACCACCCTCACTTTGAAACGACATCTCATTATCCCTACATGATGAACCTTCGAGGTACCCCGAAGACCATTCACTGCAACGTGAGCCCTTGACACATTACATATATATCAGTCATGTCTGATAAACTCTTTTAGTTTTACAACGATAATGGAGAGCCGTTGCTCATCAACGGACGGCCAGGTTGTCCCCGAACGAGCGCAAAATGTTTCTACGTGCACCCAGAAGAACCAGCCTGGGAAAGATCGAAACCAAGCAGACCGCGGATCGATCCGTCTGGGGTTCCGTACAAACCAGTCGCCAGTGTGTCCCAGGCGTCCTACGCGCCCCGCGCCTACACTCCGCCCAGAACCTACTCTCCTCCTCCCAGCATGCCCTCTGCTCGTCCTCGCTCACCGCCACGGTCACCCGCGTTAGGCTCTTACAGGACACGCTCCCCTCATTATCGCGCGCGTTCTCCCCCCAGCGGTCCGCGTGCCTTAGCTTCAATCTCGAGGCCTCGTTCCCGAACTTCCGTTCGCCGTTCGCCATCTCCGAGACGTTCTTTGTCTCGTGAGCACCATGCATCTACTTCTGACTCCCGATACATGCGCGAGCGGACGGGCAGTAACGCTTCAACAAGTGCGCCGTCCTTCAAACCAGACACACACCCAGGCTCTCCCCAGGCTCCCCGCAATGGCACAGGCCGCGAGTGGCCTGTGATCAATACGTCCACCGCTCGTCAAGGGAGCATGGGCTCGGATCGGATGCAAGATCAATCGCCATCGACGCCAGTCACCCCAGTGGCTACGACAGGCCTATTAGAGGGCCGTTTCCAGCCGATAAATATAGTATCGCGTACACATGCGAATGGTGTCAAGTCTGAAGCACCACATCCACCTACCATGCCTCCGCCCGTTTCGTCGTTGATGCCTCCACCACCGGTGCCCCCTAGCCACTCGGACTCTTCCTCAAACGTGGCCAAGCCACCCCAGAGAGAACTCACGTTCAAAGAGAAGCGAGAACTTTGGGTGGAGCGCATCAAGTACGTTGTTTGCTCTCCATGTGCTGCTCTGCTGAACCAAGTCATATAGACTGCTCAACGAGGCGACAATTGCTCGTGGCGAACATTTGAAGTTGACACAGGAGATTGAGAAGTACCAACGTCTCATTCGGTCCGCGCGGTACAGCAGCATCTCCGATGAAGACCAGGAGCGTTTGAACGCCCAATTGTCGGAAATGAACGGGCGTCTAAATGCGAAGAAGGATGAGTTGAAGGCACTCTTGCATCGTATAATCGAAGCGGACTTCTGGGGAGCTACTGCCAATTCTCCCCCCAAGTTTGACGATTTCCGCGAGGAAGTGCAGAATATCGTTGCCGGACTGAGCAAGAATATGGAGAAGCTGCATGAGCAGTACGAGGAGTTGCGGACTAAAGGATTGGCTTCATTGGCAGGGGAGCCCATGGACGTGGATACCTCCACGCAGGCTCATGAAGGGCCGCCGGTCAAACGCCGACGATTGTCCATTGATGGAACGGTCTCGATACCCAACGGCGATGACATACAACGAGATGGCGTCCAACATAGGAACGCGCATGATCTCGATGAACGCCTAAAGGAAGTGGAGGAACGGATAACAGAGTTGGAGATCAGTGGCATTGAACGGGACAATAATCTGCTCGACGAAGTGGAGGACATTGTCCGTCACCGAATCGACGAAGAGCAGCGTAGGCTAAAGCTTGATGCTCCCGCTTCTAAAGAACCAACGGATCCAACACCCCAGCCGCCGCCCGTGTTGTTAGATCCCAGGATCGAACGGATCGAAAAGGAGCTGAAGAAGACAGGAAACGAGGTGGAAGAGTTGGCCATCGAAGTCGCAGGCCTAATCACCCACATGGCTCAGAGAGAAGAGGAGCATGCGCAGATGGCGAAAGTGAATCAAGAGCTACGTGATCGTGTAGCTGCGGTAAGTGGATAGACCTACATCATACAGGATATGCTGACCCGCTCCGGCAGCTTGAGCAGCAACGAGAAGCAGATGCTGCATCCATCGACGCCAACAAAGCCGAGTTACAGGCTATTAGTGCGGCTCTTCAGAGCTTCATCACACAAGCTCCAGCGCAGACTCTACCACCTCCGCCGCCGCCGGTGCAGCAAATCCCCTCCACGGATGAAATCCTCAGCAAGATTCAACCATTGCTCATTCAATCGATCCATGAAGATATGAAACCATACCTTAAGGATACTCATGACACTGTTCAGACTATATTGCAAGACCAGCTCAACAATGTTTATGGTACATTAGTGACCAAGATGACCCCCACGATTAGGACGGTCGACATTGTCGCGCAATGGATGGATCGCGTCCGGCGAGGGGAGCCTTTTGTAGATAGCTCCGTACATTCTCATAATACGCAATGAGGGGTATTCAAGTATGGCTTGCTGTAATGAAATCTCTTTGCAGTCGTTACGCTTATAATCGTGAAACTCCTGCATGTATACGAGTAGGGTATTGATTGCACAAGGCCGTTTCTACAAGTGGCATTCTCGCGGAGGGCCGCATGTTTGACCTGCAAAAAATCTCAACAGAGCCGTGTTTTGGCAACATTCTTAGAATGGAACGATAATGTGTGAGCAAAAACATTTAAAAAATGGACCCTCCGAGAATCGAACTCGGGACCCTTGCATATCTCAGATAACCACATAAGTACAAAGCTCTACCGATTGAGCTAAGGGTCCATGTTCTCAGGTGCAGCACATGGAATCCATTATTCTGCTGTTCTTGCCTCGTGGGACGCATCGCGTACTGTAATCTCACATGCAGTCAGACCGCAGACTCGCCATCCTCCTCCTGTATTCCCTCGGGTGACAAATGGATGAATCTCGTTCCGACGCGTTTTCCCTGTTCCTCCGAATGGGTCACCCAAACCAATGCCTTCAAGTTGGACTCCGACGACTTGATCTCAGACTTCAGGAAGTCTTCCACACCAGACGCTGTGTCTGGGTCGAGTGCCGACGTAGGCTCTGAGCACAGGCTGAACAAACATGCATCATAGAGAAGAGCCAGCTATACGTACCATCTAACAGCAAGATCTCTGCAGTCCGCATGCCCACAGCTATGGCGAGTGCAATACGCTGCATCTCGCCCCCGCTCAGGCTACTCCAAGTCCTATCCCAGAGTTCTTCGTCGATGCCCCACGACTCGGCGAGTTCCATTGTTTCATGCGCGATCCCGGGCGCCTTGCCTTTCCTCTGCTTTCCTCCGTCGTTTTTGTTATACGAGCCAAAAGACATGACCGCGCTCATAAAGTCCCTCGGCGTTCCAGGCAGCAGAGACGCCCGTTGAGGGACATAGAGGACGCGCGTGCGATAGTACGGCACACCTGCTTGACCGTCGATCATGTACAATGCGTATTGCTACGGAAAGGCTCACCGTATTGCTTTGGGGTCCTGAGCACAGTCAATGAGTTGCCATGACCCTAAGTACATGTGCACTCACTTTCCCCAGTAGAGAATCCCGCCATTGTATAAACTAAGATGCGACAAGCACTTCAGAATGGTAGACTTGCTGTGGAGCGTCAGCATCGTCCGCTGGGTTGTAATGTGACTTTGACGCACCCGGACCCGCTTCTGCCCTGGACTATCAGAATGTCGCCCTCCCTCAGAGAGAAGTCGATGTGCGAGAAGATCGGGTCGCCCTTTGGCCGCGGACACTCCAAGTCCTGGACTTCGAGTAGTGTCCCCGACATCGTCGTAGGAGAGAGCAAAGTTCAAAGAGACCACGGGTGGGGTTGTGTGCTTTAAATACATCGCCGCGGCTCCTGGGAGGCTGCGACGGTGAAATGTGTTGACAGTCTTCCACGCCCGCAAAGGTGACGTCAATATTTATTCGGGTGATGTATCCCACGCACACGTTCGTATCTGAGCAGGCTTGAAATTATGAACGAGCAAGAAAGCCCATGCACGGTACGTAGGCGTAAAGCTGGGATACGTGAAACGCAGGATACTAATGTCTCGTAGTGTACGGACGGACTAAGGTGAGCCAGGCAAAGTCGGCGTAGGAGGCATCTGCATCATGTTCATCTCCTCTGGGGTCATGCTGGGGCTCTCGATCATCACACCGACGCCGACCTTCGCCCCGTTCTAGGGGACGAGGATCAGCCATGCTATTGGCAGGACAAGCAAGGGAACGACATACCTTGAAGTGGTCGATCTCTCCGGACACCAAAAACGCAAACGACGGCGCGAACCGCTGCTCGAGCAACGCCGACACCTTGCCAGAAGAATCCAATTGTGCCCTGAACGTCGACATCCGAAGATCGTACTTTGCGCCGAGCGAGGCCATCGCGTCTCTCCGGCCGGGCGCAGCAATGATTTGCAAGTCCGCCGCCACGTCAACCTTCTCGCCGAGTTTCTGCCAATATGTCGCTTGCAGCATGCCAGCTGGCTGCAGCTGAGCTGTTGCGATCCAGCTCTTGTCGCTGCTGGTGTACTTTGCAAGGTACGACGCGGCGGTCTCCGTCATGTCGGGCTGCGGCCGTTGGTGGAGCAGTTCGACACCGAGTGCCAAGTTTTTAGTGAACGACTGCAGGTAACTGGCCATATAGATGCCAGTGGCATCCACAGGAGAAGGATTCATAGCCTTGACATTGACCGAGTAGTCTTGACCTGTATAGTCGTGCTCCAGCTGGATCATACTATGCCCAACTTGCGATGACAGCTGAGACAGACAAGTTAGATAACCGAGAGACATCATGAGTGACCTAGCACGCACCTGACACTGCGCTTTTGTGACATTGCTGGCCGACCAGCCCTGGTTCAGACGTCCGTTGACGTTGCCTTCATGATCAACGCCTCCTTGGAGGAAGACCTAGACATGACGTGGGCATTTCGATCAGAGGAGACGCAGCTGTCGACGTACATTGTTGTTGGCAAAGACAGCCCCAAAGTTATAGGACGGAGGGGCGGTCTGTGAACCGAGCGCAAATGAATGCGTCACCTGGAAGATTGGGCTGACCGACAAGCTCTTCGACAAGTCCGCTCTCGCGCCGTCAAAGAAGAAGTTCGTTAGCAGTGTGCCTAGGGCTCCGTCAACGTGATGTTAGCACACAAGGCGAAATGAGGCTTACTTTTGACCTCCTTCTGGAGGTTCTCTACTGTCCCGGGGTTTGGGAAGCCAAGAGAGGTTCGCCACGACGCGAACCGGTGGAACACATTGAAAACCGGTGACCTCGACACGGACGTCGGCGGGGCTGAAGGGGTTGCTGGAGGTTCTACAGTGCCCAAGGGCGGTGGGTAGGCGGCCATGGAAAAGAGGTGTCGATGACTGGATCGCTTTCGCGTCCCGAGTCGTCGCTGGCGGTGGCAACTGGGAAGCCATGCGGTTACAAAAATTGGCTTGACTTCAGCGAATGATAACTCTGAATATGGAGTTTTGTTTTAAAATAAATATAAGTAATCGTAATCCTCCGTTACAATATCTCCGACCTCCCCCGAGTTCGTTTTGCACGATTCACTGGAATATAGCGAGCATAAAGGTATAGCTTCATAACAGAACTATGACGCAGGTTCCCGTCAATGCCATAACGATATCGAAGAGCGATCGATACTTATGCACTTCAAGATGAAGACATCGTTCCAGGCCGTTGCGTGGTCGATCTACTACGCCATAGAGATCACATGCAGTGGCTATGAAGATACAAATACTAGCAGCGCAAATCGCACGGTAAACTAACGCATGGTCATGCATGACATCGGTGGTCCCAAAGATGCATGGTGGTATATCCATCGATACACGCATAGAACGCGTGTAGTCCTGATGCGAGCTCCGCGTTCATGACGGTCATCATGGTCCACATTGAACCGCATCGTTGTGCGTGGTAGAAGCCGTTAGGGTTCTGCCGAGTACCTGAGTATGCACGAGGACGATCTTCGGGCGACTACGAGTCTGTACTCTCGGACACAGAAGTGAGCTGTCGAGAAGGGCGGAGTGCTGCATAAAGTGCCCACAGAAGGACAGTACCGAGAGGGCAGGATGCGTGGCGGAGGTTGGTGAAGGTGGAAGAAGGCGCTCGATCTCGGTTCGACGCCACCGGCGCGTCGGGCTTCTCACGTGCGCGTGCGCCTACGCGATGTGCGAGGGAGGAAGGCGCTAGACGGTCGCGGAAAAGGCACGAACACCCTGGAATGCCTCAGAATGCAGGGTGTATATATAAGATGGCCGCCTTCTCCGCCCCTCTCCTCAACCAATTTGTACACTTTCACGACACCTCTCCATCTCCTTTCACGACTCCCAGCCTCACTTTACCCTCTAATACACAATGGCAGCTTCTAAGGCAGTCGGTATCGATCTTGGCACCACTTACTCGTAAGTAATTTCACTCTTTCCTCGCGTCTTGCACTGTGGCTCAATAGCAATTTGCAGCTGTGTCGGTGTCTGGCAAAACGATCGTGTTGAGATCATCGCCAACGACCAGGGTAACCGCACGACACCCTCGTATGTCTCCTTCTCAGACAACGAGCGGTTGATCGGCGATGCCGCGAAAAACCAAGTCGCGATGAACCCCCACAACACCGTTTTTGACGCGAAGCGTCTCATCGGTCGCAAGTTCAGTGATGCCGAGGTCCAGTCCGATATCAAGCACTTCCCTTTCACCGTCTTCGACAAGGGCGGTAAGCCTTACATTCGCGTTACCTACCGTGGCGAGGACAAGGAATTCGTAAGTCTGCATTTTTATCAGTGGGCAAAAAATCCCTAACTTTTACTCTTGCAGTCGCCTGAAGAGATCTCGTCCATGGTCCTCCTCAAGATGAAGGAGACCGCCGAGTCGTACCTCGGCACGACCGTCAGCAACGCTGTTGTCACCGTCCCGGCCTACTTCAACGACTCGCAACGTCAGGCAACGAAGGACGCGGGCGTCATTTCTGGCCTCAACGTCCTCCGTATCATCAACGAGCCGACAGCAGCGGCCATCGCCTACGGTCTCGACAAGCAGTCCGAGGGCGAGCGCAACGTCCTGATCTTCGATCTTGGTGGAGGTACTTTCGATGTTTCTCTCTTGACGATTGAGGAGGGCATCTTCGAGGTCAAGGCTACCGCTGGTGACACTCACCTGGGTGGTGAGGACTTCGATAACCGTCTGGTCAACCACTTCGTCCAGGAGTTCAAGAGGAAGCACAAGAAGGGTAAGCCTGGTTGTTGATCGGTATTTTTTCAAGCTTATTTATCGACTTCTATCAGATCTCTCTTCGAACCCCCGTGCTCTGCGCCGCCTCCGCACTGCTTGCGAGCGTGCCAAGCGTACCCTGTCCTCTGCCACCCAGACTTCGATCGAGATCGACTCTCTCTTCGAGGGTATTGACTTCTACACCTCGCTCACGCGTGCGCGTTTCGAGGAGCTCTGCAATGACCTCTTCCGCAGCACCCTCGAGCCCGTCGAGAAGGTCCTCCGCGACTCGAAGATCGACAAGAGCCAGGTCCACGAGATTGTCCTCGTCGGCGGTTCTACTCGTATCCCCAAGATCATGAAGCTCGTGTCTGACTTCTTCAACGGCAAGGAGCCCAACAAGAGCATCAACCCCGACGAAGCCGTCGCCTACGGTGCCGCTGTCCAGGCTGCAATTCTCTCCGGTGACACATCAGAGAAGACACAGGACCTCCTGCTCCTCGATGTTTCGCCGCTCTCGCTCGGCATCGAGACCGCCGGTGGTGTCATGACTGCTCTCATCAAGCGTAACACGACCGTCCCGACGAAGAAGTCCGAGATCTTCTCGACTTACTCCGACAACCAGCCCGGTGTCTTGATCCAGGTCTACGAGGGTGAGCGTGCACGGACGAAGGACAACAACCTCCTCGGCAAGTTCGAGCTCTCCGGCATTCCCCCCGCGCCTCGTGGTGTTCCTCAAATTGAGGTCACTTTCGATATCGACGCCAACGGTATCCTCAACGTCTCTGCCGCCGACAAGACGACCGGCAAATCGAACCGGATCACTATCACCAACGACAAGGGTCGCCTGTCGAAGGAGGAGATCGAGCGCATGGTCAACGAGGCCGAGAAGTACAAGGGTGAGTACCAGATTGGTGGCACGCTTTAGATGACTCCGTACTGATTGCTCTACCGACAGCCGAGGATGAGGCTGCTGCTGCCCGCATCACCGCGAAGAACGGCCTCGAGTCGTACGCGTACAACCTCCGAAACTCATTGACCGATGAGAAGCTCGCGGGCAAGTTCGATGCCGCCGACAAGACCAAGCTCGAGACCGCTGTCAACGAGACCATTTCATGGCTCGACGCTTCGCAGGAGGCTTCGAAGGAGGAGTACGAGGAGCACCAGAAGGAGCTCGAGGCCATTGCCAACCCGATCATGCAGAAGCTCTACTCTGCAGGCGGTGGTGCACCAGGTGGTTTCCCGGGCGGCGCACCGGGCGGCTTCCCCGGTGGTGCCCCAGCAGACGGCGGCGAGGATGGTCCCAGCGTCGAGGAGGTCGACTAAGCGGGCTCTTGAGCGTGTGTCTTTACGCTATTCACGACTGATAGTGGACATCATCAAAATGCATGTACATTATACGCACTGTAGATCGTTGCTATAGTTTATTTCTTCTTTCTCTCTCTGATGTCTCCGCCTTGCAAAGTGCGACGGCTGGGCTGAAATTTTCATGCGCGCAAATGCACCCACTCATAATGGGCGCTAACTTTACAAGACTCTCGCTCATCGACGAGACGACGACAGCTTGGACTTCTGTATACGTTTCTCGTGACATCCTGGAGTCTCTGCGAGCTGTCAGACCTCTGGTCAATCTTCTAACTACTCGTGCTAGACCACTGCCTCGGCTGCAAAACATGCCTAAGGCTCCATCTGCACTGCCGGCATCGGCCCTCTTTGGCGTCGCGAAGCCTTCGGGGCCGACTTCCATGTCCGTCTTGGATACACTCAAGCCTTTGCTCGCCAGTTCGCGCCTCTTCGTCGAAGAAAAGGAGCTTAACAAAGAGAAGGGGAAGACGCGAAGAGGGAGGCATGCGAAGTATGCAGTGAAGATCGGCCAGGGCGGCACGCTCGATCCGCTCGCGGACGGTGTTCTCGGTATATGGGTCTTATCCTCACAGTTCGTGCTGTAGGGTGACCTACCGTCTCAGTTGTCGGTGTCGGGAAGGCAACAAAGAAGCTGGGCGAGTTCCTGGACTGCGTGAAGGTGCGTGAAGCGCATCTCAGTATCGAACAAGTGCTCATGCATGCTAACAGGAGTATCATACTACGTGCCTGCTTGGCTGTGAGACAGACTCGTATGACAGCGAGGGTGCCCAAGTCCGTGTCGCACCGTGGCGGCATGTTACCAAAGAACGGGTCGAAGAAGCTCTACAGGCCTTCCGAGGCGAGCTCATGCAGGCACCACCGATGTAAGTCTCCGTCCTCCGCTGTGAATGGTCAACGTCAACGCCAGCTAGATTTTCTGCTCTCAAAATGGATGGGAAGCCGCTCTATGAGTACGCGAGGAAAGGCATACCGTTGCCACGCCCCATCGAGAAGCGCAAGGTCACCGTGCACGAACTCGAGCTCGTAGAGTGGAAGGGCAGCGAGCACGGCTACCGCTACCCAGAGAAGAAGTTCACAGAAGACCAAAAGAAAGCCGTCGAGGCGGCTCTCTCCTCAGTTGAGAAGGCTGAGATGAAAGACGAACCAGAGCAAGAGGTCGCCGATCCACAGACCCCGACAGCTTTTGTCCTCCGTATGAAGGTATCTGGAGGGACGTATGTCCGATCTATCGCACACGACCTTGGACACGCATTGGGCTCAGCAGCGCACGTCGTGACTTTGACGCGTACCCGACAAGGGAGGTTTGCCTTGGAGCCTACTGAGGATGCGGATCGTGGGTGCGTACCATGGGATGTCATCGAAGAGGCTGCCAAAGATGTGGGCGAGAAGGATGCCGAAGGGTGGACGCAGTGGGAGAAGGCAGTACTCGACAAATGCGAGATGGTAGAATGATCATAGTGGGTGCCTCCGTGGTGGTCGTGCACCAGCAGCGTCCATCGCATGCTGCCTCCCACTGACTACCGGGTTTCAATGACGACTCTGCGTGCTGTACCGCCGGAACGTTGGTCTCAATTTATATTCGAGTTGAATGTTCAATGCTAGGAACCATTGGACGAGAATAAACTTCGAACAGTCCTTTTGCGTACTACTCCGTTCACGACTGTCTAATCAGGCTGAGCGGTGTTTCGACAGACGGCCTCCGCGACGTGAGACCATTGGCCATACTCATTCTGTGGACAACTGCGTCCGAGTACGGTGCGATGACAAACTTGAAGGTCGTAGGAAAGCTGCTTACTTTGCGTGTGAAGCAAGTTGGGTGTGCCAATCCGTAGAGGTACCCGATACTGCGCGTGGCAATTGGCAGTGTTGCAGCGCGATGGTCAAGAAGGCGGGTTCGGTTGTTTCGTCTGACTGCAAAGAAGCAATCGAGATGGGATCTGGCATGCGGGGTAAACAAGCGGAACGCGGGGCAGGCAATGCTGAACCTCATCACCATATCATCATGTCTATGTCTACAAGATTTATGCCTCTCTTCAGCTTTCTCGGTGCAGCGAACTTGCTAAATGTTCTGTGAAGAGCGTCGCAGCTCGATTTAGAAGCGTACCGCGCGGCTCGGTACGGCAGACTGCCAGACGATGGCACATGTCCCATTGAGTGGGAGAGTGGCCTACCCAGAGCGCGACCAATTGATCATGCCCCTTCCTATGAGAATAGATTCATTCTGTCGAAGAAGCCAGGTGACCGATGAGTCGGGAAGTCAACACCGCAGCGAGTTTTTCGGCCTACACGTCCGTGAAGGCACCCCTCTTGCATCCGGCACTGCCAGTGAGCAACCTCGACATCGCCCGCAGCGTTTGAAGCAATGAGCTCGAGGCTCATTCTTCATCCCGTGTCTAGTGTGCAACTAGTTAGTAGACTCGCGGTCAGTGCTCGTCTTCGGAGAGGTGCGTGCTCTCAGCGGACGACGTGGGAGACAGTACAATCTGACTCGCGCACCTATCCTCTAGTCCCCTGTCGTACTCGTTTCTACCATGCTTCATCGCCGATACGAAATGGAGAGAAACCTACAAGCACTAATCCTGCAGCCAATGGCGTTACACAGGGAACTGCCGGTACGTGTCGTTCGATTTGATCATGTGCAGTGCGGTGGACTAGACTGTTGACCTGAACTGAATAGACCAAGGTCGCCCCTACTCTGAGCTGAGCGTCGGAATCCCGCTTGAGACTTATCCGAATGAACGGCGAGTGGCCGCTACGCCGCAGAACGTGACCAATCTCATCAAGAAGGGGTTCAAGCAAGTGTTTGTCGAGAAGAATGCCGGTGCACAGGCGCAGTTCCTCGATGAACAATATAAGGCTGCCGGAGCGACCCTAGCTGAAAAACAGCAGGTGTTTGCTGCGTCAGACATCCTCTTAAAGGTCCGGCCACCAGCATCGCAGGAGACGGCTCTGGTGAAAGAGGGTGGCACGGTCATTTCCTTCCTATACCCTAATCAGAATAAGGAAATCGTAGATGGATTGGCGGCTCGCAAGGCCAACGCGTTCGCCATGGAGATGATACCCCGGATATCTCGTGCCCAAGTGTTTGATGCTTTGAGGTACGTGTCCCAAGTTTTGACCTGCGTCACTCATCGCTCATTCTACATGCAGCTCTATGGCAAACATCGCTGGATATAAGGCGGTTTTGGAGGCTGCGAACCATTTCGGAAGGTTTTTGACTGGTCAAGTTACTGCTGCTGGGTACGTCCTTCTTCGTGCATCGGTCTTTGTTCAGTCTCTCACCAGCTCGCCTTACACAGGAAGGTACATTCTCGTATAGGACATTTATCCAAACAGTCGCTGATTGTCTGCCATGCAAGATCCCGCCGTGTAAGGTCCTCGTCATCGGCGCCGGTGTCGCCGGCCTAAGTGCTATCGCAACGGCAAGCAACCTCATAGTTGATTGTGGGGAAACTCTATGAACTGACATTGGATACAGGCAAGACGGATGGGTGCCATTGTACGAGGCTTCGACACACGCTCCGCTGCTCGTGAACAGGTTCAATCGCTCGGCGCAGAGTTCCTCGAAGTTTCTATCGAAGAGTCCGGTGACGGTGCAGGCGGCTACGCCAAGGAAATGTCCAAAGAGTTCATCGAAGCTGAGATGGCACTCTTCTTGGAGCAGTGCAAGGACGTAGACATTGTTATCACTACCGCTCTCATCCCAGGCAGACCAGCTCCCAAGCTCATTACCAAGGAGGTACAACTGACGATCCAGTTCCACTCAGACTGACGCTAACCACGATTCCGTTCCGTAGATGGTCGCTGCAATGAAGCAAGGCTCTGTAATCGTCGACCTGGCCTCTGAAACTGGTGGAAACTGCGCTGCCACGAAGCCTGGCGAACTTTACATCCATGACGGCGTCACTATCATCGGTAACGGTGCATTTCGAAGGATGCTGGACTTCTGTTGACCACGGGCTTTAGGTTACACCGACTTACCATCGAGGTTGCCCACTCAGTCGTCCACGCTCTACTCAAATAATATCACCAAGTTCCTGTTGTCTATCGGAAGCGAGGGTCGGTTTTCTATCGACCTAGAGGACGAGGTGGTGCGCGGATCGATCGTGCTGCAGAATGGTACTCGTCTGCCACCAGCCCCTCGCCCACTTCCTCCCCCCGTACAAGCACCTTCACAGGCAAAGGCTACTGAAGTTGCAGGGACGAAGGTTGTCACACCATGGCAGAAGGCTAGGAACGAGGTCGCCCTTGTGACTGGTGGAATGGCTACTGCTATCACCCTCGGCAAGCTCGCTGGACCGACGTTCATGGACAATTTCTTCACCTTCGGCCTGGCGGGTCTCATCGGTTACCGCGTCGTCTGGGGTGTCGCACCAGCGCTGCACTCTCCGCTCATGTCTGTCACGAACGCCATCTCGGGTAGGTCGCCAGCCCACCCCGTTTGCAGAGTAGCTGAGTGTCTGTAATAGGTATGGTCGGTGTTGGTGGTCTGTTCGTGATGGGTGGTGGCTACTTCCCTGGAACTGTTCCGCAAGTGCTAGGCGCGCTCTCTGTCTTGCTCGCCAGCGTGAACGTCGCTGGTGGTTTCGCCATCACGAAGCGGATGCTCGATATGTTCAAACGTATGCATGGGCTTCTACCTTGATTGTAGACATCGTTCACCCTTTTACTTGTAGGCCCTACGGATCCTCCAGAGTACTCATGGCTCTATGGAGTCCCCGCGATTCTCTTCACTGGTGGCTTCCTGACGGCTGCTAGTACGGGAGTGTCAGGCCTCATACAAGCGGGATATCTCACTAGCAGCATCCTGTGTATCAGTACGTCTGGCGCTGCGTTTCAATCGCGAGCCCATCAACTCATGCCATTCCAGGTTCGATATCCGGACTTGCGTCCCAAGCCACCGCTCGTCAGGGCAACATACTCGGAATGCTCGGTGTTGGCTCCGGCATCCTCGCGTCTCTAGCTGCAGTCGGGTTTCCTGTAGAAACGCTCGTGCAGTTCGCTGGTGTCTCTGCTCTGGGAGGTCTATTCGGTACCGTCATTGGTCGCCGCATCACCGCCATTGAACTGCCGCAAATGGTGGCAGCCCTGCACTCCGTCGTCGGCCTCGCAGCGGTACTGACTAGCATTGGGAGCGTGCTCGCGGAAGTTGGTCATGCATCAACTTTGCACCTCGTTACCGCCTACCTAGGCGTGCTCATTGGTATGTTCATCACCCCCAGTGATTTGGACATTACCCAACAGAAACCTCTCAGGTGGTGTAACGTTCACCGGTTCCATCGTTGCCTTTTTCAAGCTTGCTGGAAAGATGTCCTCAAGACCGCTAGCTCTTCCTGGTCGGCATATCATCAACGGCGGGCTGTTGGCAACTAACATCGCGACTATGGCTGCGTTCGTTACATCTGCACCGAGTGTTCCTATTGTAGCCGCTGGCTTCCTTGGTGCGAACGCTTTGCTCAGTTTCATCAAGGGTTTCACCACGACAGCTGCTATCGGTGGTGCCGATATGCGTAAGTCACGGTCCAGATCCCAATGTCTTGCTTTGACTCAATAATTGGTTCAGCGGTTGTGATCACTGTTCTGAATGCCTACTCCGGCTTTGCGTTGGTGGCAGAAGGTGCGGCGATGGCTCCATTATGCTGATAGGATCTGTTTAACATCCTTCGAGGGTTTATGCTGGACAATTCGTTGCTCACATCGGTCGGGGCTCTGATCGGCGTCAGCGGTTCCATTCTATCGTACATCATGGTGAGCGAACACCGTAGCTCCACGCAAAGATATGGCTCACACAATTCTATGCCAGTGCGTTGCCATGAATAGAACCCTTACTAACGTGCTGTTCGGTGGCATCGGGTCGCCCGTCGCACAGTCAGATTACAAGATCGAAGGTGCCATATCGAAGACATCAGTAGAAGAGACGGTCGATGCCCTCAATAACGCTGAAAATGTCATCTTGGTAGGTTGATCATTGTTTCTTTTTATACTGTAGATTGGGTTGAACGCCATGCTCCAGGTCGTGGGCTATGGCATGGCAGTCGCCAAGGCACAGTATGCCATCTCAGACATCGTGTCTATGTTGCGCGCGAAAGGCATCAACGTGCGTTTCGCTATCCACCCAGTGGCAGGCCGGTGCGTTTCGTCTCAGCGAAGAAGCCTACGCATCAGCGCTGACCACATCCAATCTTAGCATGCCCGGGCAGTGCAATGTCCTGTTGGCAGAGGCCTCCGTGCCCTATGACAGTGAGTCACCGAATTTCTATTCTCGGTCCCATGGAACAATCACTGAGCGAGAGCGGCGCCCATACAGTTGTCCTGGAGATGGACGAGATCAACGACGACTTCGGCGACACGGACGTGACGCTCGTCATCGGCGCGAACGACACCGTCAACCCGATTGCGCTCGAGCCCGGCTCGCCCATCGCCGGCATGCCTGTGCTGCACGCGTGGAAGAGCAAGCAGGTCATAGTCATGAAACGTGGGATGTCCAGCGGCTACGGTCAGTAGCCTCTCTTCCGCACCATGAGGGAGTAGCGCATTCTGACGCATGCCGTTTCGCACAGCTGATGTGCCCAACCCAATGTTTTACATGCCGGGCACGAAGATGCTATTCGGCGATGCGAAGGATACTTGCGAAGGTACGCTGGCATGGGATCATCCCTCGGGGCCTCATTAGCTGACCGCAGACCCTGCTAGCCATCAAGAAGGGCCTCGAAGGGTAGTACGCCAACTGATTTTGAAGCTTGGCTTGAGGTGCGGGATCCCGTCATCTCCGTCTGCACGGGACTGTGTTTTGTATATACCTGATGTACGTGGGCTTGTATGTATTGTTATCATGTTGTACCTATCCTGTGACCTGTCGCAACCCAACTTGAACGCAGTGCTCATCGCCACCACGAGGCCATCTTTGTTGAAGCAAGACATGAACATACAGTGCGGAACTTCACTTCTATTTCATTTCAATTCATTTCATTTCACAAGTCCAGTATCGCGCACCGGTATCATCTATAGGTAAGAAGTGTACGCTGGCAAACAATTAAAGCACCGCTTTGTAGGGGAAAGGACCGCGAAGACAGGAAGAAACAGAACTACGAAAAGGAAAGGAAGGAAGCGGCTCCCAGCACACAGCGGCAACATCGAGTATGCATACACTGCGCAATGAAGGGGAAACAAGATAGTCCGGCGTTGCGCCTGGCGGAGTGTACGTCAAGGTAGAAGTGGAAAAGGTGACGGTAAGGTAAGGGTGCGGAAGTAGCGGTAGTATGTAGCATAGGACATTGCGTAGGTGCGCAGATCAATGGGGCGGGCAGGTAGGTAGTAGAGTGTGCGTTTCGGAAGTCCGGTAGCAACGAACGGCAGATGTAATAAAAATACATGTCCCTTGCATAATCATTCTTATGATAATGGATATTTGTAGACAAACCAGGCACACAGTGTTCCGTGCAGGCACGCAGAGTAGGCAGGTTCGAGGATGGGCGCAGCGCAGCCGCGGGAGGCGGATAGAGGCCTGCTAGTCTACATGCGCCACGGGCACCCGTTGTCTTCCGATGCGCGGCAGAGAACCCACGCGGCGAGCACAAGCATAGATAGTTGGAGGACGCACTCACAGGGGAGAGCGTCCTTCATCATTGCTGCGCGAAGTCCGATGGTGTCGACTGCGATGTCTGGTGGCCTGCAGCGCTCGCTGGTCTCGATGCGTGAGATGCAAGGGAGAGGGCGCTCGGTGGGCGCGACGTCAGAGGCTGAGAGAACGGTGCAGCGAGGCCGGATGACGTCGCAGGGATGGGCTGGGGCTGGAACGCGGGTGTGTCGGCGCGGTGTAGGTGGGGCGGGAACGCGTACAGATTGTCCGCGGCGGAGAAGGCAAGCGTGGACCCGGTAGGATTGGGACTCGAGGGAAGCTGCACATACGACGTCCGCGAGGGGAGAAGGCGGCCCAGCGCACGAAGAGGAGTGAAGCCGGAGAGCATGGCGCGCAGACCGCTCGGGTCGTCCTGCTTCTTGCTCGATGCCAGAAGGTTCTTCTCGAGGAGCTGACCGAGGATCGGAGCATCGCGTTCAACGGGGGAGGTCGGGCTGCTCCGGTTCGCCATGTGGTAGGACGAGAGCGATGACAAGGATGATGTTGATGCACGACGGGAGAGCGTCACGCCCGCGAGCGCAAGGGCCGAAGAGGATCGAGATGGTTGAGTCGTGCACCGCCAACGCCAACTCCAGCTCTTGTTCATACCGCTGACACTCCCGTCACCCGAGGAGGTGGATGAGCAGACGTCAGGCTGGTTGTACAGCCATGTTGCAACAAGGACAACGGCTGAGCCGAGGATGAATGAGATGGTCATCTGGAAGTTGAAGAGGGCCACTGATGCGAGGAAGGAGATGACGATGCTAAGGCTCGTAGCGAAGCCCTTGAGAATGTTGTCCGCATACTTGATAACCAACGCGGTCAACAGGCCCCCGATTACTTGAATAGCGACGGTTGCCCATGCCCACACGCCAAAGTTGGCAAACAGCTGTAGGCTCACGACAGGCGCGCCCGACGTCGTGGGGGCGTTTTGGGAGAATATGACGGGAAGCAGTGCAGGGAGTAGTGAGAAGAGGGAGAGCTGAACATTGCGCACCCAAAGATCTCCAGGCGAGTTCTTCAACACCATCTCGAAGTACACGCCCGCAAGGCCCGACGTGAAGCAGGCTGCGACTACGGCCAAGAAACCCTTGACAGCGTTCATATCATGCGAGGACTCCGAGTTACGCGATCCACCGCCCTGAATTTGTACAATGCCGACGCCGATGGCGAGGAAGAGTAGGGCAAGCCATTTGGTGGGGCTAAGCCTCTTGCGGAGAAGCACGACGGAGAAAGCTGCGGTAGTAAGGATCTTCATCTGGTAGCTCACCTGGAAGGTTGCGGCCTCCAGGTTGGATACTGCAACGAACTGGAGATTATTCTGGATGACATATAGGATAGCGGGGATAGAGAGCTTCCAACAGTCGGTGCGGAAGACTTCCTTTCCAAGGCGCCGGAAGCGGTAGAAGAGCGTGCGGGGGTTCCAAATTGATGGTGGGGGCGAGGAGGACGTGCAGTCTATTCTTGAGAAGGCGACGATGAGGGATATTGAGCCTTTGAGCAGCTCGGTCATGAGGACGGCTGCAGCTGCGGAATAAGTCTCTGACGGTGCAGCGGAGACACGGGAGTAGTGCATGATGAGCGTCAAGAGGGCATTTTGGACTGCCAGAGTCACGAGGCTAGAGGGAAACGGAGATTAGCGTCTGGGAGGTGGAGAGCATGCACCCCGCCCGAGAAGGCAAGAGAGCCAAGCAACGCGGTCGCGTGCATGACGCGCCTCGGTGGGTGGTGGAAGACAAGACTTACGAGACGTATTTCAGCGGCAGGCCACAGATGGACGGGACGGGTGCTGGTGTGTCCGGTATGAAGCCCAGCTCTTCTGTCTCGAGCGTGTCGAGCTCTTTGAGATGTGTGTTACGCTGCTGTGGATCGTGGTAGTCGTGGTGTGCCATGGTGTGGATTACGGGGAATGTAGGGAGTGCACCGCGGGGTATCGTGGCCCTGGGGATGGAGGTCGAGGAGAAGGAGAGGGAGAGAAGGCAGACCAGGCTCGCTCCGCAGCCGGGGAAGAGGCGAGAATTGGCTGCACTCGACTGCTGCCTTTTCAGATCTGCCCAACCTCATTACGTAATCATCTGAACCGCCTTCCACCCCGCCGGCGCCTGTCCCATCATCCGGAGGTCTCCCAGCCACCGTCGCCGGCCGCCCGCCACCGTCGTGCCCAGCATGTCTCCCGCACCTGCCCACCAGCTGTTGAGAGCCGCATCGCTCGCTGCCATGGGCGTCACATTCATCGGAAAGTGTTGAGGACAGTGGGCGCCTGAGCGCATCTTGGCTTGGCAGGGTTCCTTCCTCAAATTAACAACGCTCCACCGCTATTCGATCAAATTCTGATCACTACCCCGTCGTGAGCGCTGCAGCTACTGCGCACCGTCCCCGAGCCACCTGCGTCATAGCCCCGGATACAATCGCCTCGCAACCCTGCCCCGAGATAAGCCCACTCGAATATGCAACATGTGAACCCAAACAAACATTGCGTCATCCCCAGCTGACTAAACTATCCCAACTCCAGGTGTCAGCACACCCTCAATCTCCAATGTCACTGGACAGTGATCGGATGCGCCGTATATCTCACTCCGGATCTCGCACATCTTCACCCGGTCCACAAGTCGCTCGCTCATGACAACTGTACAAAAGATGGAACTGCACGTCAGCTTCTAGCACCGTATGCCCACCCAGCCGCAAACGCAAACACAGGAAGAACTTGGGGACGGCAGCAAAGGAGAGACAGCGAGAGAGAACGGGTACGCACACATATCTAGCCGCCATCCGATGCCTTTGCTTCTGCATTGGAATCTGTACCCGAAGTACGTATAGTGTCGCAGGGCGGGATGTATCGCCCGCCACACGTCCACAAATTTCCCCACGTCCTCCGTTCCGGCCTCCTCGTCGGATTCGGGTGGTGCGCCGCTCGGGTCGAGAATGCGCGCAAACGCGCTCGTCTCCGCTTCTGTATATCCTGGCGTCTTGTTCCAATTCGGCTTTGGGTTCGTCAAGTCTATACGCGCAGTCCATAGGGCCATTCAGTCGCCAATACACCGCCATCGTTGACATTCGGTGTCATCCGCACCACGTTGGCAGGCGCGCGTCCCATCCCACAGAGGTCAAGATGATTGAGTACCCAAGGCCACGAAGCGAAGAAGCCGCGTCGGGAAAGCGATAACGCGGGCCCATACATAGCGCGCCGAGGCATAGTGGGCGTGTGCGTGAGAGCGTGCGCAGCAGGAGCAGAGTTACAAGGCATGCACATCCGTAAGCTCGAGGACGATGCGCAGGAATAGACACAGACGCACCCTTCTCCGTGGGTGCAACGTTCAGGTCTCCCGCCCAAATGACCGGCTTCTGCTTGTCCAAGCTCCGGATGTATGCCGTGAAGTGCTTGTTCCACTCCTTCTTCGCGTCTAGCGTCTGCGGGCCCCACCGCCAACCGGTCACCGCAAGTCATTAGAGATGGTAGCACGTCCGGACGGCCGCCGCGGATCGTCGCGGAAGGCGCGAGGACGGGGCATGATGCATGAAGCGTGAGTGTGTAAGCTTGGTACGTGACCTACGCGTGGACGGTGCGCACCTTCAAGCCCGTGCCGGCATTGACGACGTACGTCCCGACCAGCCAGCACTTTTCGAATTCGAGCGTGACGATGCGCCCCTTCACCGAAGTGGGATCCGGGTGCCCCGGCAGGGTAGTGCTGACCGAAATTGGCTTGATCTTCGACAGGATCGCCGTACCCGCTAGGTAAGACCGACGGGTAGCGGTTAATAAACCCCGCGTATGTATGGCAGGCGGGAGGACGCACAGTAGGTCTTCTTGTCGGCGATAGACCAGTAGCGATGCGGGAACCGGTCGGAGAGCGCAGGGTCCACTGGTACGTTATTGACCTTGATGAGAGGGCCTGTGCTATCAACGAAGCCTGGGGAGCATTGTATACAGTAGTCTGCGCACCTTGGTTTCGGTCAATATGATGATATCTGGATCTTCTGCCTCAACGTAGTACTTGAATCCCTGTTCAAGGCATATGTAAGACGATATGTCCACGTTATATCAACACACAGTGGTCACAAGGATGCACCTTCTTCTGTGCCGCGGCCAGTCCACATATGTTCCACGTTGAAATACGGACCCTGCCCACCGCACGCGGCGGAAACGAGACGTCCACAGGGACAACCTTGTTCGTAGGCTGTCCATTTGGCGCAAGCCCGCTCGCGCTACCTTCCCCCTCAGTTGTTGCTTTTGTGCCTCCTTGGACAGGCGCTGGCTTCCCCTTGCCCTTCCCAGCACTCTTCGCCTCCCCCGTATTCACCCTCGCTTTCTTGCTCGCGCGCCCCTTTGTCCTTGGCTCCGCATCAGACTCCGTGCCAGCAGATGACTCAGTATCGGGATCCGGGCTCTCCTGCTCCTCGAGCTTGCGCTTCGCCTTCCCGCTCGCAGCGCGCTTCGGTGGCATCTCTCCTAGTAGTAGTGGTGTCGCGGCAGGCTCAGGACGTCGCGTAGCTGGCAAGAGCCTCTCCTTCGAGACAGAGAGTAGCCGCGCGCGAGGCAGGTGCGGTGTGGTAGCGCGCGACGCAGCAAGTACAACTGCGCGGATGGTGATTGTTGGAAGCAGTCGCATATCTTTGTTCCCGCGCCACAGACGCGTCGAGCGCGCGGCGCGCTCGGTAGGCGCTGGCATGCACGATCGAGGATTAATCGCCCAGCCTAGGGGACATAGGGCAGACATGTATCAAAGCGAGCTAAATAAGAGCTTCGACCCCAACAGGAGCATCAGGCTTCCGGTCTCAAATTTATCCTCACGCGAGTTGAGCTGAAGATTATACCGCTACAAGTTCATCTCCTCTAACGACCGTAACTTACTTCAGTACTCTCCAAACTCGACGTGTCCTGTCTCCATTGCATGCGAGCGGGCCTCCTTCTCGCCCTTCAGTCCGGTCTTGCACACCTGCACGGCGCAAAACAGCAACAGTGAGCCTCCCACAGGGTACAAACACCATGGAACCGACCTGACACCGGATTGTAAACGTCGCCGTATTCGTGTATGCGCGTTTTGCCCTGAGTTTGTCTGCAAGCTTCTTCGCAGCCACAATAACTGGGTCCGAGTCTCCCTCACCCGTGACGGGCACGACCGTTTGGTGGAAGTCAGCCGGGGCGTCCAACATCGGTGCAAGCGTCGCGGCGTCATAGTGGATTCCAGAGTACACTACTATGCACCGGTTCCCAGAATCCTTCGCAGGAGACGGGGTGAAGTGGTCAACACGACCGGTCTCGACGTCCACGGATGCGATCTCGGTGGAGTAGTGAGACGCAAGGATAGTCAGCTCGATCGCACCGCCCCATGTAGATGGCTTCAGGATGGTGGAGATGTATTCATCTCGCGAACGCCTGACAAAGTGCGAGTGTCAGGTTGACCCGATGCTGGTTCAACGCCCGAGAAAGTCGACGCACCCGAGGATAGCGTCGCTCCATGCTTCGGCATCCCTTCGGATCGCATCCGCGACGACTGCTCGAGCACCCTCAGCAACACTCAATCACACACGGACGGCACCACACACTCTGTCGTATCATCGGCGCCTTGCTGATGTCTTGCTCGAAGATAAGGGCGATGGACGAGAAGAGGCAGGAATTATCATCCGGAACTATCTGCAGATGCCGCAAGCCTCAATGTTTGCTACGCACGTTAGAAAGCATCCGTAGCAGACGCACTCGGTGAACGAGGTAACCCCCTTCCACAGGTACATTGTCAGGCCCTTGTGAGCGTATGGCGCCCATGGAAGGAGGCGAGGCCGGTGGTGCCCTGGTCGTCAGTGCAGACGAAGCCGCACTAGCAGGAGGCGTAGAAGCTCGGAATGGCGCAGAAGACGTTCCTGCCTTCTGCGTCAGCGTGAGCTGATCGCCGCCTTTGAGCCCTAGGCTGGCAAGCGGTAGCTCCGGTATGAGAGTAAGAGGTTGCGGAGGGTACCCGGACTTCACTGCACGAATTGGATTTGATCAGCAAGGATTCAGACGCAGAAACCAGGATGAGCACAGACAATCTTGCTGGGAAGGGGGGATGTCCGTAGCAGCGTAGATCTGTTGCTGCAGGTCGAGGACGGATGCATTGTCGACGTCGATCTGTAAGGTTGTCACGCCTTTTGGATGTCGCAGTCGTATCGGGGCCATGATAAATATCGGATTGTTGTAAACCGACGAGTACACTTCTGAGAACGAGCTGATAGTCTGAGGAGGAGGAAGAGACTCAGCTCGGGGCAAGCTCGGGCCAGAAAGACGCGTCGGTGGCACACCTGGGCAAACGTCATTGATAGGTCTTGCGTGCTAGCTTCCCGTAGTTAGACTCTAAACACAACCTTTTTGAGGGAAAATAGGACGATGAGAATCTTATGTCGACTCGAGAAGGTCGTGAGTCCAACAAACAAAGCAAAGTGAACGGTGAACGGCACGTCATGCATCGAAGTACTACATTATCCAATGTCAGGCGCTAATCTTCACTCGTCCTCGTCTTCGTCTTCCTCCGACGCACCGCCACCATCATCATGTCCATTCTCACCCTCAGACTCAACCTCTTCAGCATCCAAATCGTCACGGTCGACGAACACAATGGTGGGCCGAAGGAAAACCGCGTAGCAGGCAACGCTCGCGAGTGCTAGCCCTATCCAACCCCATCGTGCTCGCCTAAATCGTCGCTCCTCCTCCGTCAATTCCTTCTTTTGCCGCCTCGACGCCCAGAATCGCAGTGTTGGGGTGGGCAGGAGTAATTTCAGAGAGACGGAGAGATCGAGCGGAACGGCGGGAGGGAATGATTGTGGGTCGGGGAATGCGGCCGATTGTACTGCCTTGGCGTGTGCAATCAGGGTTGGATAGGACTCTGACAGTAGGGCTTGAAGCAAGGGATCCATGAAGGGTACGTTCATGAGTATATGCGTGTGTGCGGCAAAGACAACGTCCAAAGCCGTTGGACTGTGAATATCACTGTCACTGATTAATGCACATCCAGGAGGGCATACCGTCTCACCTGTCGGCATGTGGATTGAAGAACGGTCGATCGCCCAGGAGTGCAGCATAATTTGATAGGAAGGCACGGGCTTTCTCAGTCACCTAGGCATTATTAGACATAGATCATGGATCCTCACACGAGCTCGCCTTTTCGCGTTCGAACACTCGTTTGAGCTTCTGCGCCTTCGACTCTTTCTTTTTCCGCCTGTCCTTGCGCAGGCTAGACATCCTGTCGTCCTCCTCTTCCTTTTCTAAGCCAGGAGTGTCCCACAGCTCCGCGGTCTCTAGCCGGGGTCGGTAAGATTCCCGAATGCGGGCCGGTACGTAGTACCGCAGGGGAACGGGCAGCATGGAGGCCATCGCAGGTCTTGTCACTTTCCACCAGTTGAGCCGCAAGGAGTATAGCATTTGTGCCTATGCCATAAGGTGAGCAAGCGGCGCCCCAATACCACCTAAGAACACATACGACCAGGTCACCATAATCGGACTGCACATGTGCGACCCGTGCCGCATGTTGGGCCTTCTCGAACGCACTTAGCGACTCGTTCAAGTCGCGCGAGCCGGGCAGTTGGGCAACGTACTTCACGACCGAGGGAAACGTGTTTGCATTATGCAGCCCGTGTGCAAGGTAGGGAAGTTGGCCTGCATCGATTTAAAGGGCTGGTTAGGTTTGATAAACGCCAACATTGATCGATGCTACAACGTACCACTCGGTGCAGTGTCGGGGTTGGCAGTGTATGCTACAGCGAACCGGCCAGGGATGGCGAGCTGGGTGTAGAGGAGTGCAGCGACGCTTGAGACGTCGAACGAGAGTGTATTCTCATGTTGAGGCCATATGTAGAGTGTGATGCTCGCCCCTCCACTAGGAGCAGAAGACGACGGTTGTGCCATTTGCACGTACTTTGGAGGCGGACTGAGCGCAGCCAGGACACGGCGGTCGTCGACGTGTGACGAGCACGTGGTTCCGGACTTCGCACGTCAGACTCAGAGTACAACTCGCGCGATTGAGGTGTCTATGCGACATGCTACAACGTTGCACGATGGACGCAACTCGGAGAGAAATATACCGACCCGAATCCTGTCGTTCATCCGGAGCGAAGTCGAGATTGTAGTATCAAATGGAGGGCTCTGCGCGGTAGCAACTCAGAACAACGAGTCGCACGAACATTGCTGTAGCAGGTCGTATGGGGATATTGCACAATCGCGCCTCTCAAGTCAGATAGCATACTACGTACATGACTCTGCACCAGATCGTCAAAATACAGCTTTCCGCTTGCGACCTGTGAATTTGGAGTCCCGAGGAACATCCTCTTTTCCCCGCCGTCGGTATAGCTGTGATGATGACTTGAGTCGTCGTTACGATGCGGTGTCCAGAGAATGGGCTGACCTCTTTCTTGCGCAAAATCCAGTCCTTGCCTTTGATACTTTTCCGCTTGTCGTTCTTCTCCCTCTTGCGCTGTCGTTGCCTTGATGCCTCAAACCTCACGCGCGCCTCGCCATCCTCCCCTTGCGCCTCCAGACCCTTCGGAACCTGCTGCGCACTTCCTCCTCCCCCTACAAAGAGACATAGGTACACCTTCCTCGCCTTATTCGAATTAGGATAGTCTACGACCACGCCACCCCCAAATCCTGCTTTTTGTGCTATTGATGTGATCAACTGGACTTGGTCGTCCGATGTCGGATAGAACTGAAGGACCGCTCGTGAAGGGTTACGTAGCGCTGCGTGCAAGGTCGTGAAAAACCGTGTGAGACGGTGGGGCGGCGACGAGGTTGGATGTGATGTTTCGGCGTTCAATAGCCATTGGATGACTGATATACTGTGGGATTCTAAGGAAGACGGAAATCACTGAGGATGCGAGCTTACCTGATTGCACCATCAAAACTCCCTGGGCGGAAACCGAAGCCTTGTCCTATGTCCTGAAGGAAAAGATCACCCTCGACCTCCCTTTCGAGTGCGACCTCTGCCTCGAGTTAAAGTCTAGATAAAATGGCAATGCGAGCAGGAAACGTACCCAGCATACTTGGTGCAACATCAACGCCGACCCAGACATGTCCTTGTTCATCCAAGATTTCGCCTGAGAGCCCAGAGCCACAACCGATGTCAAGCAAGAAAGCTGGCTCATCCGGCGGAAGGTTGAGTAGCTCCAAGGCACGATATGTCATGTCAGCTTGTATTTGCTGGATGCGGGAGCTATGTACGATGAGATGCAGTCGCTCGCCCGAACACAGGGCACGACTCACTTATTAGTATACTTTGTGGCTTCGGTGTCGCCATAGTACTACGGGAGTCTATTGACAGGTATTCAGAGGATGTGGATATATGTGCTCACAATCTCAGGTGGCGCCTGTAACTCTGGCCGAGACATTGTATAAGAGGATGAAGAGGATCGCTGCCTGCGCCTGGGATCGAAATCTTCGGAGCATAGATCTCGATCTCAGATCTATAGCAGGTGCTTGGCGCCCGAGATCTTAGCGCCCATTCTCCAGTGGCATCGCGCGCCCTTTAACGGACAAGTCGCCGTCCTCAGCCCTGCGCGACCAGCCTGTACCTCTATTCCCTACCGCTCGCGAGATGCCTCCAAAAAGGGCCCGACGTGCATCTCCAGCGTTGTCTGGGCTGAACGCTGGCGAGCGACTAAAGCGAACAAAACTCACGGACAGTAGAGTCTACTCTGCCTGGGGATGGGTGGGCACCGAGGTGAACGACCTGACCCACATCACTCGAAATCACCTACTGGCTACTTGTGGATTGTCTCCCAACAGCCCGCATTTGATATGCCCCAACCGCTTTGCCATCTCGAAGGCGTCAACTCCTGTGAAGGGCAGTCCAAACGGGGCGGCGGCAAGGGAAACCGACGACGACGACGTGATAGTCATTTCGGACGACGAGGCCCCAAAATGTAACGCTAAGACATGCAAGTGGAACCCATATTGTCTCAACCATCTTGGTCAGGAAAAGTGGCAGGATGAAGGTGAGAGATTCATCGAAACGGTGTGCACCAAGTTGTGACGGACTGCGCCAGTGAAAGCGCGCGATGCTTTCATGAAAGCAGCCAACCTCGGCGAGGATCCAGCAGAGCAGTCGCGCAGGTCTAGTCATCCCGTCGGCTTGGTGGTGTGTTATTTTATCGCAAGTCTTCAACCACGATACTGACTCGGTGCCTCAGAACCTTGGTGCTACGTGTTATGCTAACGCCTATTTACAAGTGAGCATCCTGAGTCATACGTGCGAAGCACTCTCAGCTCACACTCGCCTCGAGGTCTGGTTCCAAGATTTGCCTTTCCGTGGTGGAGTATATAGATGCCAATTGCCGGAGGACGAGAAGTTCAATCTAGAGGTGTGTTGCAATAACTGCAAAGACTGCATCGAATATTTACAGTCAATAGGCTTCACCCATCTTTCAATTGCAAGTCACCTTCGCAGCCATGCAGGAAGGCAATGCAAGCGCGTTTAACCCAGTCAAATTGGTAGAAAGTTTGAAACTACGAACCACAGAGCAGCAGGACGCCCAAGAGTGAGCGCAATAACTTTAATCGACCATAATTCTTGCCGTCAACACCATGCCTAGGTTTTCGAAGTTGTTCATGGCTCATCTGGATACCGAGTTGCAGAAGCAAGCCGACCCAACGCTCAAGACTTTGATATCTAGTCAGGTTTGTGGGGTTGCGGATAGTACTGGTATCTGTGCCTGGGTGCTCACGTTGGTGTAAGTTTCAAGGCAGCCAGACCTATGTCACAACATGTCAGGAGTGCGAATACCGTTCAGAGCGCAGTTCCGACTTCCTCGAGATTGAAGTCACCCTAACGGTCTGCCATTCTATCACGCGCCTACGCCAATGAGCGTGCATCTCATGGCTGATACAGAATAACTGCACTCTCGAAGAGCGATTGGGCGCCTTGCTTGAACCTGAGGTCCTGTCAGAAGACAACCAGTGAGTCTTATCTGAGCCTGACTGTCACATATCCTCAAACTACATAGGTATCTCTGTCCGCGATGCGACAACTTGCAAGACGCAGAACGGCACATGGAACTCAGCAAGCTACCTCCTGTCCTCCACTTCTCTCTCTTGCGCTTTGTGTATGACCTCTCGACCATGGAGCGCAAGAAGAGCAAGCACAACATATCATACCCGACCGTCATCGATATGGATAGGTTCCTCGGACCGCCTGACGCCACTAATAGTAAGAGGCGGAAGAAGGGTGATCTGGATAGCCAGAATGTTTACCAGTTACGTGGGATTCTCTTGCACAAAGGTGCCAGTGCCTATCACGGACACTACGAGGCACAGGTTTTCGATGTGCAGTACGTTATCGTTAACTTCCCTCTGTTTTGACATTGTCTGACTTGGTCAAAGGACTCAGTCATGGTATCAATTCAACGACGAGACAGTTACCAAGATCGACTCCCTTGGCGGCAGCATTAGCAACGGCGCCAAAGCCTCCCCGAAGATCAAGTAGATATCCAACGCCATCCCCACTACCAGTGATGCTGACGCATTGCTCCCTTAGGAAAATCAGTTCGGCATTGTCAGCGACTGATAGCAAGGCGAAGAAGAGTCAAACCTCTCAGATCGATAGCGACATCGAGATCGTAGAGTGTGTCTTCCAGTTGTCGGTCATCGTCATAGCTGACGCGATATATTCAGGCAGTCGCCTCCGGCTACTTCAGAGCAGTCTGCGTCCGATAGACCTATGTAAGTGTTCCCACTCTGACTCACCTCGACGACACATGACGAAATCTTTAGATACATTTCATCGAAGGATGCATATATGCTGGTATATTCAAGGGTAACTGACGGTCAAGACATATCAGCGAGCGATATCGTGGAGAGAGCAGATCATCGAGTCACCATCGAGCCTCCGAAACCGCCTCTGCGAGCAAAGGCTACGGTATCGGCCTTGAATGAGTCGCACGCGTCAGCTTGCAAGGCGTTTCAAGACAAGTGAGGCCATTCGTCTCACGACTCGTGCAGCGATCTGATCTACAGTGCAGGAAGCAAGAGACTCTCGCACAATTCGACCAGGTTCGCCAGAGAATCATGAGCATTGTTGAATCTTGGAACCCCACGTCACGCAACCAGGTGCGCACGTCTGATGCTCTGTCCCATGAACCTCTGATAAACACTATGCAGGATTGTGTGGTGGCCAGCCGGCAGGGCCTTGAATTGTGGGTGGCACGACGCCTCAAGGCTCAAAACACCTCTAAATCGAAGGCGGACTCGGATTCCAAAGACTCGCGGGAGCCATCGACTGAGGACAACAATGAGTGCTCGAGCGAGGCCGCTGCTGTCCAGAATGAGAGACATGCGGCAGCATGTCAAGGTGTTGGGACGATAAGCATGTCGCAGGTCTTGTGCGAACATGGCCAGCTAAATCCCAGTAAGGCAGGCGACATGAAGCTCATCACGGGGGTGAGCGCAACTACCTACAATGATGCGCCCCAAATACTCATGAACGTAGGCTGCTCACTGGCGTATCGCCACAGAAGATATGTGTGAGTTCGTGCCTGTGGTACGTCCGTCAGACATATGCGAATATTGTGTTGCGGCAATCTTTGAGGGTATGCCTCACCGCTGGTGCCTTTCCTCATAACTGACGTTTGAACTTCAGAGAAACTATATCAAGTCGAGCATCCACATTTGGTTGAACAGTTCGATGACATATCTAGCGTGGAAGAAGATGAACCTGGTTTTTGGATTTCGAAGCAGTGGTTGAAAGGCATGCTCCTCCTCGTCTTGAGTCTGCTCCTTCGCTGACAATTGGGCCAGATTGGAGACTGGCAAAGCCCAAGATGCACGCAGCATCCCGGCCGGATCCGCCGCCAGATGCACCTGACTACAAGCAAGATGTTCAGTGTGAGCACGGCGGTCTGTCGGCGAACATCACTGCTCGCAGACGTATATCATCAGAAGTGAGCGATGTCCAATTGGAGCGATATCTGATCATGACATGTCTCGCAGGCTCGCTCTTTACTGAAGCAGACTTTCCCCTCGTGGGACCCGTTGTCAACGGATGCTGAGATGTGTCCCGTATGCGAGGCCCTTCTGCATATATCCAAGGGGGATAAGCGCGAATTTCGTAAACGAGCGGAAGAGGAAAAGGTTGGCTTCATACTCACTTTGACCAATGACTATCTCATAGTTGATGCAGGCGAAACTCAAACATATGCACGACAATGCATTGAATGGGAACACCATGTTACTGGAAAACGTACCATGCGCCATTGTCCCCGCTCAGTTTGTTCGGGCATGGAGGCAATGGGTACTACGTCCAACTGAAGTCTCCCGTCCGGATCGGGTTGACACCTCACAATTCCTCTGCGAACATGGCCTTTTGGCCCTAGACCCTAATGACAACATTGACATGGATTCGTCGGTCGTAGCCGTGAAGTATACTGATTGGGAGAGAATTCAAGAACTGTAAGATATCTATGACTTAGTCGTGATTATGCTTGGCCTGACTTTACACATGCAGTTATTCCGGCGGGCCAGAGATAACTGTGGTGAATACAGGGCCGAGATTTGTACACGATCTAGCCGTGTGTGCTTCGTGTCGTCTAAAGAGGTACCATGCCAGACATCGATGCATCCCCTGGTTACTCACTTGTGTCTAGGAAGTCAACGTTCGATATCACGGAGATAACGATTCGCATTCTAGGACCCGGTACTCCAACACCTAGCCCTGAAAGTTACTCGGAAGAGCAAGCTGCTGGTCGAGTGGTCGAACACACCGGCCCCCCTGCGTTGATTACATATGGCTCTAAGAAGACTTCCGGGCTCAGACAGTCGAAAAGAATTCAAGAAGGGAGAGCGAAGCGAGGAAAGAGACGCCGTGTAACCATAACAAACGACATGTCAGTCAAGGACCTCAAAGTTATGGTCAGTGCATACATCCAATCTCCTGGACCCACGCGTCTAACGCGCTCATCAGCTTCATGATGAGCTCAGAATCCCGGTCATCTCCCAACGATTGTTTTGCCGTGGCACAGAGCTCCTCGACAGTGCTTCATCTCTGACATCCCTGGGTATCTTGACGAACGACGTATTGGACCTACAAGAACAGTCCGAAGACATCACTCTTTTGAGCGACTCTGACGTGGAACCTGATGTACGCCGAAAGGGCAGAAGAGAGGGTCAAGGTTTCGGTGGAACACTTTTAAGCGGGCTATTAACATCCGAGGTGGGACCGCAGACAGGCTCTCGCCAAGACAAGCCTACGACAAGAGCCTGTCCTGCATGCACATTCGTGAATGACATCAGTGCGGTCGCATGTTCAATCTGCGAGACTAGGTTTTGAATCACAGGATGCCTTTCTGCCACAGTGGAGTTTGAAGACCTGGTTGGGACATGTTATGCATGTACATACATAGGTTAGTAAATACAAGTTCGGGAGCAGCAGCAGCGCTGTTCCAAAAGCATGATACACTTAATGAATGGGCTGAGGAGAGAACGTCGACCATGCATGCAGTCTATATCGTAACCGAATGTAGCACACAACGTAAAGATACGTCCATAGCGAAGGACTAAGATGTAGTATAAAAGATGGGTACTGCCGTTGGCGGAATCGAGAGCCCATAGTGAGGTGGAGTGGTGCCCGTGTTATGAGACCTATTCGCATCTGCGATGAGTTGCGACTCCATGCCGGACCCTGGAAGTACAGGCATTCGGCTTTGGTGGGTCTGCTGCTGTAGTAACGAGCTTGCAGTCATCAGAACATCTACCTCGCTTGACAACGGCCCAACCATGTCGACAGCCTGGGCCACGGCAGACTGAGTGGCAACGGACACGTCCTTAACGGTGACTTGAGATGCAGGGGATTGCGATGGAGAGATGCCTGCCGATACAGCAGCCACGGTGCGATCAGCAGCTACTTGACGAGCCGCTTGAAGCACGACTTGCTGAGCAGCTGCTGTGAGCGCATTCGACTGTGACGTCCCATCGTGCGCCTCCGCAGCGATCTTGGAGTTAATCGCTTGTGCCGTCACCGTCAGAACGTGTTGCTGTTTTGCAAGTGCCTGAAGCTCAGGACCAACATCGTTGGGAGAGGCAACGACTTGGGACTGCGCCTCCTGAGCAACTCGCTGTGCGGCGGAGGTCAACACCTGGACCACCTGAGAATCAGGCGCAACTACAGGGGCGACGGGAGCCAATGACGTCTGTGCTCGCAGCATTCTACTCAATGAGTCAGCTAAGGTAGAACCAGAGACGGTGACGTCGCAACGGACCGAGGTGGATTAGACTGCACGACCCCTGTATCACTCATGACACGGCGCATATTCTGGATGTCACCAACTAGGGAAGGCCGCCGCGAAGGCGTGAACGTTGAATCCACTGACGCCATGGGAGCGATGGTAACATGGACCGTATGCGACAAGAATTCCTCTTTACCCTCTTGAATGAACTAGTGATCTATGGTCAGACAGCGCGAGAAACAAAAGTAAGAAATCACCGACTCTAGCTTCAATCGTGACATCGCAGTTCTGAGCATCTGGGGTGGGTATTCCCGACAAGACATCATCTTTCCAAGATAGCCATGACGGCAGCGATGGAGAGCTATAATTAACGGGCATATTGGTTCGCGATGCTTGCGGATCCCAGATGCGTGGAGTCCAAGTCCATCGCAGACCGACATATGCCACACCAGGGGGTGTGCCTGCAAGTCTCCGCTTGAATGGACGGAATGTCCAACCACAATCGGTCTTCTTCCCATCGATGTGCCAGATGTGGTTACCCTTCGACTTGGACTTCTTGCCATCCTCATTGAACCGAGATATGTATGGTTGATTCCACAGGAAGTTGCGTATCTGGTCGCGAGTTTAGTAAGCAAAAAAGCAAAACAAACCAGTATTAATGAAGACGCGCCTTTTTCATTGGGATTTTCTCCTCGGGATAACCCTGACGCGCAAGCTAAATGAACAGATAAGATCAACTATACATCTCAAAGGACAGATTCCGCACCTCCTCCAGGAACGCGTTCGTGAAGGCCTGTATACGGAACTTGAAGGGGCGGAAGTCAGGAGATTCATCCAGCCGCTGCATCTTTTTTGCCATGAGCGTCTGGTGAATAGGCTCCCCCTTCGCGTCTGTCGCTTCCACTGCACAAAGATCGATCAGTACCCGAATTCAAATTCTTACGATAGCCGACTAAAACGTACGGTTCGAGCAGATCGAGTTAAGGAACTCGAAGAAGATGCGCTCAACTTCGGCACGATACTCCTGTGGGACTTCGTTTGCATGTCCCGAGGATGATGAGCCACCGTCGGCACAAGGTGATCCGCGGCTCATCCGCCGCTGACCCCCACGGGGCGGGAGCATAGAAGCTGACGCCCCCTCGGAGCCGGATACAGCCTCCGTGCCTTCAGAGGGAGAGTGGTATTGCGATTGCAGAAAGTCACCGAGCTCGTCATCAGAGTCTCCGTCCATGTCATCATCGAACGTCGGCGACGAGGCGCGAGAGCGCAGCGCCGCAGTTTGATGCGCCTGCATAAGCTCATACGAAAGGTTCTGTGTTTCACCTTGTGGGTGGACAAACGACGATGATCGTGACGAGCGTACGGGGGGGTGTGAAGCTAGCGGAACAGAAGACGAAGATGGCATCGGCATCGATTGTTGCTGTGATAATAACACAGCTCTGGTGGGTGAATGAAATGCAGATGGCGGAGGGTACTGCAAAGGAGGCGGCAGCCCTGGTGCGGACATGCCAGTCTCTGGCATGCGTACCAAAACTGCACTTGCAGACATGGAGTGCTGATGATGGTGAGTGAGGGACGCTGTCGGGTCCCGCCATATACCACCAGGCAAAGATGGATTGAATCCGGTGGATGGAAGTGCGGTAGGTGGTACGCTGGAGGAACACGCACACACAAAATCGGTCGCAGAAGGCTGCAAGCCGGCTACGTTTTCATGAGAAGGGTATTGGACGCCAGCTTGCAAGGGGTGTGAGGCATGGGGCTCCGATGGAAGTGCTAATGGATGGTGCGCTGATAATCCAGCCGAGCTTTGGGGACGTGAACCAGAGCCGGCCGAAGAGAGTGGGGGAGGCATAGCCGACAGATCGCTCAATGAGGCGACGGACGTAGGCGGTATCGTCGAGGGGTTGAAAGCTAGACCGGGGGGAGCATGCGTTGATATAGACATACGCCTTGACGGCCCCGCCGAGGAAGATTGAATTTCATCGTGAGGCTCCAACTTCATGGCCTTCATGGCTCTGTCGCCGTCCATAGCGGACGGGCCACGTTTTCGAGAATTATCCGGTGTGTCGTACATGGTGTTGGGGTCAAGCGAACTAGATGATCCAAACCCCGAGAGGGCATTTAAGACCGGATGTTGGCGCTGCTCAACCTCTAGCCCAGGGACCGGGGGCGTGGTGACTGGAAAGGGTTCAGTGTGGGTCATTGAGTTCAATAGAGCAAATCAATGAGTGAACCAACCTGAGGCATCAGCGATTTGCACTCGCGACACAAGTTGTGCCACAAGTAGTACACTTCGTTTCAGCTCGTCAACAATGTGTTGCGCATCCGTCGTCGAGCCCATGTCGCAGGCCTGACTGGCCGAGCTTGCCGTACGCGCGATACTGACAAATAGAACATGACCATCAGCATTCGATTAAGTGACCTTCGACGCAGGGCAAAGTAAACATACTTCTTCAACATGGTGCCAAGGGTGAACAAGTGAGCATTATTGCCTTGTTCTGGCGAACCTTCCTTGACATGAGGCAGAGGATAGGGAAACCCAGGGTCATGACTTGATGATGCCGGACCACTGCTTGTAGATGAGAATCCTAACTCCGAGCTAGAGCTCAATAGTTCTGGAGGCGATGCTGATGACTCGGTGCGACTTTGAAAAGTGTCCGTACGGTTGAGTGCATCAACAAGAGAGGAAGGTGTTGTCGTAAATGATGGTGCGACACCATTTACAGCAGGCGACGAGGCGTGTGACGGGTTGCTTGAAACAGTCGTGGCACTAGGTGATGAGGCTAGGTGGGCGACATCAACTCCGTCGAGGCCATTAATGTGATCGAGTGTGAATGTCGCAGTCTGACTCGAATACTCTGTTAGACCTGCCGCAGTATCCGTAGGCGCTGCAGATATGTCCATAGCGGACGCGTCAGGTGCGTGGGACGGCAAACTCCCGAGGGACATATCTGGACGTAGCGATAATCCATGGCCAGAGTCCAGTTCGGACGGGTAAAGGGTCGTCATCTGAGGGTGAACGTGGGTGATAGAGGGGGGAGGTATGGCGGTGTCGACTTGTGAAGACGACATTAAGGGCTGGAACGCGGACAAGCCATTGCTTTGGAACTGCGGAAAAGACAGAGGGTCCATGGGGGCGGCAGCAAGTGCGTCCACGGAGGCTTGCATGTCTTGCTGCGAGGCCATAACGATGGCGATGCAGACGACCAGGAGTGTCCGTACAGCGGCTTAACGACTGCGGGCGGATCCGTCAAGTCCTTTGATCGCTCCGAAGCCTTTCCGACCTAAGCAGCGGGGATAAAATCTGTGTTCGTCACATGTAAGCTCACGAAGGGTGGCTATTACCACTTACGAGTGACAACAATGTGCGAATGCCCGACGGTCAACGGTGGGGATCGTCGCGATCGCTGGGATGGTTCTCGTATCCTGGCGCTTGTCGGGAGAAGGATAGGTGTGCAGGGTTTGAAAGGGGAAACGGGTCCAGGGGACGAGCTAAACAGGGCCAGATAATAGGTGTCTAGCGTGCTGAAGAGCGGGTGGAGGATGCGAGGCGGATGGGATGAAGGTCGAGGCGGTAACACTGGCGAGAGCCCAATTAGCCGTTAGCTGAGAATTCGTAAACTCCGGTATATGCTTATCTAATCAAACATGAATAAACACACCACAGATAGCAATTCAGCCACTTTCGTTTCTCTCTCTTGCGCCCTCGCCCCTGCCTTGCCCTCTTTCGTCGTTGCCCGCCCTCATCGATCACCACCACCAACACTCGCTTCCAAGGCTTCTGTGGCCGCGACCCGAACACCGCCTCCAGCCATAAGGCGGCGCTTTGTCGTCAATTCAGGATGTCGCGGGCTTACAGCTAGCGAGAACTTGCTACTTCCCGCACCCTGTCATGCCAAGTCATATAGCACACCTGGACACGATGCGTGTCGATTGTGACACCCGAACATCCTCCCAGACAGGATAGTGTGCACCTCCGTCTTCGCGTGAAGACACACTATCTAGCGCTTGCATTCCCATCGCCTCCAGTCGGCTTTCCATGCCTTGTCCACGATGGGGTTCGTGATGGATGTGAGTAATGGCGTCGCATGCATTGCTACATCAAACGCCATTGCATTTGGCTATCAAGCTCAACCTACTCAGACATAACGGCATGTGCAGTCTCCGCATGGCTAACTTCAAACTCCTGTACGGCTATCAGCTGCTGAGTTGCGCTCGGAAACCCAAAGCAGGTCTTCTACGAGGCTTCTCTATCCATGGTCCAGGCTCGTCGTCTGCACGTTGCTGCGCCTTCCCCACCTCCGCTGATGATACTCACTCTATTGGACCCGCGTGCGTTGGTTTGAACTCTGAACGACCCATACCATGTAATAATGTCTCAGTCCGCAGCGGATCCGCACCTCCGTAGTAAGTTAGACCCAGTACACGGAGATCTCGCAGGTGTATCATCAGCGCGCACTATTTTCGCCTTGCTTCCCTTCGCCATGCTATCTATGTAGAGTCAGCTTAGCTAGCGTGCAATAGACTCGTTTGGCCCGATATTTCGGCATGCATCTCCCCACAGCAATGGTGAATGTGGCTTTGATTGGGCCGATCTAGTTTATCGTGTCGCTCACCAGCGCTCACCACGAGAACGACCATGGCTTTGGCGCTCAATGCGTCTCTGCACCCTGCATTCGTCTTGCAGGCCACACAATCGCTATGGCTTCAACAAGCAAACAATACAAGGCCATAGGCGAAGATATATGGAAAGGGCGGGCTGAGAAGATCGTAAGTCATTGTCCAGGGCTGCTCTCATCGTGTTCTAGCGTGCCTGACTGACTGCAGACATAGAATGCAGAGCTGTTTGCGCTCACGTACGGCGCGCTTGTGGTACAGCTCATTCAGGACTATGAGGATTACGCCGAGGTCAACAAGCAACTAGAGAAGATGGGCTACAACATTGGGACGCGTCTCATTGAGGATTTCCTTGCTCGAAGTGCGATCGGACGCTGCTCAGATTTCAAAGAGGTCGGTGAGGTGGTTGCGAAGGTGAGTCTCACACCCTCTACGACGATTGAACACGCACGCAACTGCTCCGTGTAGGTCGGGTTCAAGTCCTTTCTCAACATAACCCCCGCCGTGGTGCATTCTGGACCTATACCTGTCGAAACCACACGCAGTAGCACCCCAACTCCGTCAACAAATGCAGCAGGGTCTTCCTTCACGCTGACTTTCGATGAAAACCCTTTGGCGGAGTTCGTGGAGCTCCCGGAGGAAGCACTAGAAGGAGGGCTGTGGTTCAGCAACGTGCTGTGTGGTGTCTTGAGGGGTGCTCTCGAAATGGTAGCGTCTGTCACGCAGTCAAACATGCCTCCAGCCGACCTGACTGCATCTCATCTGCTCAGGTCCAGATGCAAGTCCAGGCCAGCTTCATTTCAGACGTGTTGCGTGGTGATGAGTCCACCGAGATCCGAGTGACGCTGCTCAAGTACTTGGAAGAGGAGGTACCTGTGGGAGACGACTAAACGTGTGTATGCGCAGGTGTATAGTTTATTAATGGATTCCTGGCCCTGAGTCCGGAATTGAGCAGCGAACCGGGAGGATGGAATGAGTTGTGTGGAGAAGCAGCGACCCAAACAAACAAAAGTGGTCCCATACTGAACGCGATGCATGCCAACAACTCGCACCGTCACGCTCTCTAACCGTACCTCGAGACCCTGTTGAGCTTTCTCGCAGTCTTGGCGTTCGAATGAGTTTTCTGGCCCCTGACGGGGAAGCCTTGAGCGTGCCGTCGTCCAACGTAACTCCCAATGTTGCGCAGGTGCGTGATGTTGTCCCTGATCTCCCTACGCAATTCGGCGTTGAGCTTGATACTCCTTAGCTTGTCTCCGGGTAGTTCAGTCGCTGGCTGGGAAGCGTCGGTGGGAGCAGGAGGGCGTGGGGTAGTGGGGATGGACTCCGACTTGGGCGATGGGATATGGGATAGTGTTGCGAGCGGCTGGTAAGGTAGGGTCGGCGCAGTAGATGGTGAGGATAGAAATGCGGTCAACGACGTGACTTGAGTAGGTGTAAGCTCGCGAATCTTGCATCTGTCGTGTATCTGCACACGAGCGCAGATTCTGGCAGCGGTGTGTCGTCCGACGCCATAGAAGTGTGTCAGAGCGAACTAGGATGACTGTTAGTTTATGTAGCACATACGCAATTACAATATGACATATACCTTTACCAATTGCTTCTCCGGAAGTAGGGTGCCCAGTATGTGCACCATCTTGCGAACGAGCTGTGTGGTGGCTCAGCCGTCCGTAACGGTCCGCTTCCAAGTGCAAAAGAGAGGCGCGGAGAGTAGACGCCCCATTTGAAATTCGAACTCCGAAACCCGGGTGCTTGGACGCGTGCTGGACAACTGACCTGCCATCTGCTCGTCCACTGTCTCATTATTGTGTGCTCTTGCTTCGCTCACCATGTCGGCCAACAAGGCAGAAGGGCGTCGCGAGGATGCTCTCGCAAAGCAGCGCAACCAGATGCGCGAGGAATTCGAGCGGCAGAAGCAGTCTCTCATCAACGAGACTGAGAAAGCTCGCCCTTCCTCCAACCGCTTCGTGGGCCAAAATGACTCCATGGAAGACACTCTCAAGAAGAGCACCGTTGGCCTAGTCAAGCTGGAAGAGTTCCAGCAACGGCGCAAGGAGTTAGAGGAAGCGAAGGCTAGGGAAGCAGCGCAGACGAGTGAATTGAAGTATGTCGTGCTTCTACTCTGATTACAGCACTATGCTTCTCTATACGAACCTCTAATCAGATGTGGAGAATTCGTTTAGAGATGAGCAGAAGAAGAAGAAGCGGAAGAAGACAGCTAAATCAACGCTTTCATTTGCCATGGATGACGAAGGCGAAGGCGAAGGCGATGTCGACAGCGAGGAACAGTCGGCCAAACGAGCAAAGCTGCGCAAGAACCCCAATGTGGATACCTCCTTCTTGCCGGACCGAGAACGTGAAGAAGACGAGCGACGCCAGAGGGAGGAACTCAGACAAGAGTGGATCAGCAAGCAGGAAGAGATGAAACAGGAAGAAATCGAGATCACCTACTCGTTCTGGGACGGCAGTGGACATCGGAAGAGCGTGAAGGTGAGTCGTATTCAGTGGGCCTCGAGGGCATGGCCTGACCACGTAGAACATGCACACGGATTGTTTGTATCACCCATCCAGTGCAAGAAAGGCGATGACATTGCTACATTCCTGGAGAAGTGTAGACAGCAATTTCCTGAGCTTCGAGGTGTCAGCGTTGACAACCTCATGTATGTGAAGGTAAGATGGACATTCATTTGCATACGTATGGCTTACCGACACCGCACAGGAGGATTTGATTATTCCGCACGTAAGCTCAGGCTCCGTAAGGCTTGATTATTTACACTGTTTTTGATAAGCATCAACAGCACTACACGTTCTACGATTTCCTCGTGAACAAGGCGCGCGGCAAGTCCGGACCGCTGTTCAACTTCGACGTTCACGACGATGTCCGCTTGCTCGCTGATGCGACGATTGAGAAAGACGAATCCCATGCAGGAAAGGTTGTGGAGCGAAGCTATTACCAACGGAACAAACATATTTTCCCAGCGTCCAGATGGGAGGTGAGTACATGACACTTTATCACTTTCGCGCCGCCTGACGACTTCTCTAGGTGTACGATCCAGAGAAGAATTATGGAAACTACACGATAGCGTAGTAGTCACCTCATTGTAGTCCGCTCTTCTCGTACCGGCTTCTGTCACAGAACGTTGTCATATTGATCATGCATTTAAGACTCCATGCGGTCGATGTCAGTGGTCTATGTAGAACGGGTCTATTATGCTTTACACCATCATCATCTACCAGCCCTTGAGCTTCAAGTTTGAGTGCTCTCCGTGTCGCCGCCATGAATGTCAAGATAAATATGTTTGTCAAACTCTAGTATAGGAGCCCATAAGTACGTATATGAAATGGCGATGATAGCCGGGAAACGTTGCAAGTGAGTAGATGTACTTACCGTCACGTGAAATGGAAGGCCCTCACTCCGTGGCGAGTGACCCAGCAACGTTCAACGTTCGGTCAAGAGGCCTCCTGGGCATCCACTTCATTCCCCCACCATAGCTTTTCATACTCGTCCAAGATGTCTGGAACGGGTCCTCGAGAAAACATCTTCCCTACGCGGATGGCCCTGACCAACATGAAACTGCGGCTCAAGGGAGCGCAGACGGGCCATTCACTGCTTGCGAAGAAGCGCGATGCACTCACTACCAGGTTCCGGGCTATACTGAGGAAAGTGGACGAGGTGAGACTTCTACGATATGCGTATCGAGGACCATTCCTCGCAATACAGGGATGATGCTCAACTCTCCTACTACTCAGGCGAAGCGGAAGATGGGCCGAGTGATGCAATTGGCGTCCTTCTCGCTTGCAGAAGTCACGTATGCCACTGGGGATATAGCCTACCTGGTACAGGAGCAGGCCAAGAACGCGACGTTCAGGGTGAAGGCGAAACAAGAGAATGTATCCGGTGTGGTCCTCCCAACTTTCGAGGTCGATCGCGTGCCCGGGACTGGTATGCCATTACCTTCGTCCTCTCCATGGGTTGTCTACAGCTTGCTACAGACTTCAATTTGACTGGTCTCGGACGGGGCGGACAGCAAGTGGTTCGCGCGAAGGAGGTCTACGCCAAAGCCGTCGAGACCCTGGTTGAGTTGGCGTCCTTACAAACAGCATTCATGATCTTGGACGAAGTTATCCGCGCTACCAATAGGCGAGTGAATGCAATCGAACATGTCGTCATCCCGCGACTGGAGAACACCATCAAGTACATAGTGAGCGAGCTCGATGAGATGGATCGTGAAGAGTTCTTCAGGTTCGCATTAACATGCTGCATATCGGCTCAGCTGTCTCACCTGATCCCGTACGCACAGGCTGAAGAAGGTGCAGGGCAAGAAGAAACGAGATGCGGATGCAGCGGAAACTCAGCACAGGTTACTTACAGAGAATCCGGAACTCGTAGACACCACACCAGGCAGTGGCGGTGGCGATTTACTTAGTAGCAAGGACGAAGACGTCATTTTCTGATAGCAAATGTCTTGTTCTTCGTGTATTGATATTGGTCTCGATATCCCTCACTGTATTGGCGATTAAGCACACACACGAGAGGCTTTGCGTTGTAGCATGGTGGATAGCCCCGGGGTCCATACAGCATATGATGTGCGTAACTGCGCATACATACATGATGAGTTTTGAAAATGCAATGCGACAGCCGGAAAGATAAGAACGCAAAGAAGCACGAAATTACTGCAGATCCCAAGTCAGTCAATATGAGCCGCTCAAGCCCTGATAAATCACTCACGTCTACCATCTCCACATCCTCACCCGACTTGCCGTTCTTCTTGCGGTCTTTCCGATCAAGGATTGCCCGCCTTATTTTTTTTAAAATGGTATGTTAAAATGGTTGCGGAGAGTCCGAGCAATTGACGCACCTGTCCTTGTCCAGCTTGATGGTGGTGATGACAACATTGCTGGGGTGGATACCAATGGGGACCGTCGCGCCGTTCGACTTGTCTCGCTGGACACGGTCAACGTGGACAACCCACTTCTTGCGGTACACCTGCGTGACCTTGCCTTCCCGTCCCTTGTACTTGCCCCGCACAATCCGAACCTCGTCATCCTTGCGGATGGGTAGTGACCGGGTCTAAACTGCTGTAAGCCCCAACTCTTGTGAGCCAGCCACCAGACATACGTTGTGCTTGCCGCGGAGCTCCTTGGAGAGAGCGGATGACATGATCTTGCGGCGAACCGAAGAGGGGGCTGCGAAGTGCGCCTTGCGCGACTTACGCCGGGAGGAGGATACGTCTACGTCGTAGAGGTGGTCAGCACAAGGTCAGCCTACTGGGACGACATCCAGTCTGCCAAGGATGCATCCAGCCACGAACTCCATCAATTTCGGCCATTCCTTCGCCCGAGCAGACTGGCAGCATCCCGGCAACCAAGACAGCAAGAACTAACCAGGGTTGAACTTCATCTTGAGGGTCTTGAGGCTTTCGTCGGCGGGACGGGCGGGATGGCGTTGATTCTGTTGCTAGCGCTCAAAACGGTAGTTCTCACGCGAGCGACTAACGTTCCCCCTGACACCGCGATTGCTGAATGCTTACGAACGTAATGTACTCACTTGCCTCCTGCCATCGTATCCTACTAAGCGGCGATGTCTACAGCTGACAAGGTGCGGTCCACAAAGCTCACATTCAAGGGAGAGAAGGCGAAGAAGAAGCGAAAACGCGACGACGGCGAAGAGGGCTCCAGTAGCAGCCGCCGCAGACGCAAGGAGGATGAGGAGAGCCCAGATACATGGGTTCTGCCCGAGCAGGCTGTCGAGATCCGTGGCCCTACATTCATCATGCATCCTTCAGACCCTTCGCCTATCTGTATAACATATGATTCTACGCGAGGCCGGATTGTCCTCAACTCCTTGGATAAGGACAAGCAGGAGGGTGCGCTACCGGTGAGCCTCCTCGAACGCAGTCCTGCCGAGGTTTCGCAGGTCTGGGTAACAACTCGCGTGGCCGGCTCTCCTACCATCAATCTGCGTACTGGAACGGGCGAGGGCAAATTCATGTCATGCGACAAACATGGCCTGGTGTCAGCAGATAGAGAAGCTCGCGGTCCACAGGAGGAGTGGACCCCGGTCGTCTTCCCGGACGGCATGGTTGCCTTCCAGAATGTACACGAGAAGTACCTTGCCATCGACGAGGTTGCTGGTGGTACTCTCGCCTTACGGGGAGATAGCGAAGAAGTTGGCTTTGCGGAACGCTTCTGGGTGAAGATACAGAGCAAGTACCAGAGGGAGGCGCACGAGGAAGAGAAGAAGAAGGAGGGTGCGATTGATGAGGTCAGCATAGATGAGTCGAGCACTAAGTAAGTGACATTCAAACCACTCTCGGTCGTGCTTTTCACTGAGGTCCCAAAGCAAAATCTACCAGGCTTGGGGTGCCGGTCGATCCATTGTCTCGGCGAACGACAAGAAAGACGTGCGTGACTAGCTATGACCTCTGGCAGTGCATGGGCTAACATGCTGCACGCAGCTTAAGCGTGCTAGGAAGGAAGGGAGACTAGCAGAGGCCTTGCTAGATCGTCGAGCGAAACTGAAGAGGTAAGTCACTATTGCTGTGTGGGTTTTGCGGGTTTTCATGGGTATCACGCAGTGATCGCTTTTGTTGAGTTACCCCGTACGGACGTTGTTTATATATATACTGATGCTGGACGATGTGCATGTAACATTTCGGCCCTTTGTAGTATGGTCAATGACAAGTGATGGAAGGAAACTCAGACAGTGTGCGCGGCATGAACCGTGCCATGGGTTACTTTGTCTGATATTAGTGCCAAGGAGTGACGCAGTACGGGCGTCTACACGTGCAAGGTGAGCAGAAACGCAGCGCGTCAAGGCGCCTCGACGCGTTTTTTCCGCCACACCTTGTCGACACTCGTCGTTACGGGCCATGGTGCAACATTCAACGGTCAGAGAAGCGTATGGCATCCTCGGGCTTGCACAGGTGCGATATCACATTCTCTACCTCACCAAACTCCGCTGATGTTCGTGCAAGGGCGCATCATTGGACGTGGTGAAGACCACATACAAGCAGGTAGGTTGCGCGCGGGTACCATAGCCACCCCGCTCACACGCGCTCTTGATAGCTCGCACTCAAGACACATCCGGATAAGAACCCTGGAAATGAGGAGGCAACAGCCCAGTTCCAGCGACTCAGCGAAGCATATAACGTCCTCGTCAAGTATCTAGATCAGTCGGACTCGCCCCCGCGTCGGGTGCCTCGATACTCGTATCACCCGTATGACGAAGACGAGGACGACTACGATGGCTACCATGACTACGATGATTATGACGATTACGACGACGACTATGACGACCCGAGCTTCTACATGTGCGTCGGGTGTGGCCACTTCGCTTTGTTGCCCCGTTGACAGTGGCTACAGGTTTTTGTTCGAGGAAGTGCTGAAAGGAAGGGCCAACCGTTCTGCTAACTCCCGTAGGTCATGCTCATTGTCCTTTTTATACGCATCTTAGTGAAGCGCAGGTTACCACCGCCATGAGCCCATGGAGCAGCCCGAGACGCCGGAGGAGTATCAGGCGCGTATCGCTCGTATCGCTCGTATGCGTGAAGCGCAGGAACAGGCAGAAACACGGCGCAAGAGAGATGAAGCTAATCGCAGGGAGAACCAGCAGCGGGAACGGGAGAGAGGTCAGTGCCTTGCCGATGCTGGGTATCACCATTGGCTCACCGTGCCACAGAGAGGAAGCAGGCGGAGGAGCGACAGAAAGTCAAGGTTGCCCAGAAGCAGGCACAGGCAGTTGCGTCCAAAAAGTCGGCTGAGGAAAAGGCTCGTGCACGGGAGCAGCAACTTCAACGCCTTCGTTCCGAGGTGTTTGCCGCTGCTCGCCGTGGAGACTCGGCGCGAGTAAGAAAGGGTGTCTACGAAGACAACGTCGACGCATCTAGCGGCGAAGTCCGGAAGGGCGGCGATAAGTTCGTCGAGGCCTTGCCTAATGACACACGGGAAACGTTACTGCACATCGCTGCTAAGCAAGGGGATGCAGATCTGTTAGAATGGCTGGAGTCTCATGGTGGGTCGTCCTGTCAACCTCCGATCATTGGCTCATGTGACCACGATAGGTGCCGAGCCGGATGAACGAGATGGAAATGGTTTCACTGCGTTCCATACTGCTCTGCAGGCTGGGCACATTCAAGTCGTCAAGCACTTCATTTCGACGTACTCGCCCCAAGATTCCGACCACGAGGACATCTACAAGAAGCCAGAGTCTAGCTCGCTGCTGAAGCTTGCCTTGAACTCCCGCGAACCGGAAGCTGTCTGGCTAGTGCTAGACAACAAGTTAGCCACTCAGCAAGATTTAACTGATGAGTGGGTGTTTGTCCAGTCTGCCGCCGGAAAAGCGGTCATCGTTGGAACGGGTGGCAAGAAGCACGAGGGGAAGTATGAGGAGATCCGCAATCTGTTCATGAGCTATGGCCAACTACCTTCTGAGCCTGTGGAGCAGCTGCCACCCCTACTGAAACCCAAAACTGCCAACGGTCGCACTGTCAATGGCCAAACGTCACCACGGAGCCCTCAACCTGAGAGCCAAACGTCGCCATATCCGTCTCCACCGCCGGAAAGAGTGGATGAGTCTCAGCATGGCACTTTTCGTGAAACCGTTCCGCGCCCGGGGCAGCCATACCGGGGTCAGTCACGGTATAGACGACCATACCAGCAGTTTAACCAGTCACATCGTGACTCTCCTTCCTCTCGTGATGTCGCCTCTTCCGACAACGTGCCTCCAAGCCCCGGGATGGATGGGTCTTCTCAACAACAGCCATCCTTTGCACGAGGTCGGGGCCGTGGCAGAGGTGGTTCACGCGGCAGAGGTCTAGGAAGAGGTCGTGGAAGAGGGCAATCTTTGCCTTAGAAGCCGTTGTCGTTTTCTATCCCCTTCTCGTCATTGTACTCGCAGTCTGTGATGGGTAGCTATTCGCGTAAAACCCTCGCGCATCCATTATCGTACGGTATTCATCATTCTTGTTCATCCCTTTCTATGTCAAGTCCATGTGTACAAGTAGTTCCCCCATCTTCTGCTCTCATGCAACGTCGTCCTCTCCCAGCTTCACCTATAACAATATTCTTTTACTTGTATCTTGTGAATAGAGTATTACTTGCGTAGGCCTCTCGAAATTGTTACATAATAAATACTGCTGACAAAGCAGTCTGCCCCGCTCCTCCGGATCGCAGTGGCTGCGACTTTCGTGCTGTACACTCACGATCGCTCACTTTCCGCCACCGTTCCACGTTCATACTTGCCAATAGCTGTAGGTATCAATATGGGTCGACTCGCGGAAATGCAGAGGAAGCTGCTGGAGGTATGTATGGCCCCCCTGACGCCTATCGACGAACATGCTGACGCTCAAGTAGCAAATGATGGGTCCAGAAGCCATGGGTGTTGCGAACGCGAACCTCACTTGGTCGGACGAGAAAGTTTGCAGGAACTTCCTTTGTGGTACATGTCCCCATACCCTCTTCACGAACACTGTATGTGCTTTACCCATCTAGGTCTGTCATACGTTGACACCCCTGCAGAAAATGGACCTTGGTGCCTGCCCCAAGTCGCACACAGAGCGTCTCAAGACGGAGTTCCTTCAGGCGAAAGAGGCCACTCCGAATGATCCCATATTCTCGCGCTTCCAGATGGAGTACGAGTCGAACATCTTCGCCTTCGTCGACGAGTGTGACCGGAGAATCCGTGCAGCGCACCGCAGGCTTGAGAAGACGCCTGAGGAGAACGCGAAGACAACAAACTTGGTGTGCAACTTCTTTCTGTCAAGTTTGATATCGAATTAAACGCTGTTGTAGATGAGGGAAATCGCCGAAATCGAGTTAGCTATACAAGGAGGAACGGAGAAGATTGAGACCTTGGGTACGTTACATACCACCTTGTTGAATGCTCGTCCTGATATTCTTTTCAGGTGAACAAGGGAAGGTCGAGGAGTCCATGAGGGAGATGGCAGCCATCGAGGCGCTGAAGACCGAAAAGGCGGAGAAAGAGGTGCGTTGTGCACTTATATCAATGACGACAAGAGATTAACACAGGGCTATAGCGAGAGCTCCAGCAACTCACGGACACGTCAGGCGCTTCTGGTCACCAGAAACTGCGTGTCTGCGACGTCTGCGGTGCATACTTGTCAGTCCTTGACTCTGACCGTCGCCTCGCGGACCACTTCGGTGGCAAAGTGAGCAGTCCGTTGCTTGATTATGACACTGGTACTTACGTGTGTATAGATGCATCTTGGCTACCACGAGCTACGAAACATGCTAGTGAAGTTCAAGGAAGAGCGCGAGAAGCGTAAAATGGCACCCCCTACCTCTCTACCTTCGGGTGCACCAGCTGCCAGCGGCGGTATCCCGCCAGGTCCTAATGGTGCACCACCTCGGGGTGATCGGGACTTCCGTTCGTCGCGAGATGACTTTAGGGAACGCGATCGGGGATATGACAGACACGGCTCTCGTTACGAGTAAGTCTTACTCACCTCTACACATGGCTACATTGCTGACACGCTTGCAGCCGCAGGGAACGTTCGCGTTCACCCGGACGACGTGGCCGCTACTAATATGTGTTGTTTTTTTGTTGTCGAGTGTACCTTATTTGCGTATTCCAGCTGTCTTGTAGTGTGATGCAGATTATTTGCCTACGTTCAACGTTGTCATGTTTGAGGATGTACTGAGGATATGTGTTCCGCGCAGAACGGAGCGCCCGCAGGAGGGTTGTAACATCGTAGTCGTTGCGGCTGTTCTCTCCGACTGCTTCACCAAAGCCTTGTTTCTTTGGTCCTTGACGCACGGCGTGCCTTGAACTACTTACACACGGGACCGAGAGAAGACATAAGCAAGGCTCCTCTCTGAACGCATCTGCAGGCTGTTGTCGACGTGGTTGTGCCCGACCACAGGTCGCACGCACTGGCGCAAGTACCTGCAAGTACCAGTCGAAGGATACTAGCAACTCTTCATGCCGCCAGCTATTGTACTCAAGCTACGCAACTACTTCAAACCAGATGGCGACAAGAATGTCATCAGGATACGCAGACGGCGGAAACTTCTGGGAGCATTCTGGACAAATCTCCCGTTGCTCATGTACGTTACGTGCGTGTTGATACTTACACAATTGTCTAACCCGTCGAGGTAGCACTACATTGCTTGCAGTAGGATACCTTTGGATGATTGCGATACCTCTACCTATGCTCGGCCAGAGAGCATACATTGATGAGAATGCACTACAACCTGGCCAGGTATGCGATCCTCGACCGTCCTAACTGCTCCTTCATCTCATTACCTCAGGTTAATACATACTGGGATTGGAGTGACGTCCATCGCGCAGATCGATATCTTGAGGCATTGGAGCAGTTACGGGATAGGAACGCCTCGAGTTTTGAGTAAGTTTAGCCTCAGTGCACGCCGCAGTGACGCATCATGACGGACAACCGTACAGAATTGCTGACTACATAGCTCTGGAGTTCCGAAGAGCTGGGCTGCCTGCTGATACCCAAACTTTCGCTTTCACCTCAGCTAGTAGAGTGAGTGCTCTATGTTTTCATGCGTCCACCCTGTATCAACCCTTCCAGTCGAGGTCCGGAGCGAACGCATATGCCATACTCTCGTCTCCGCGTGCTTCTGGTACAGAGGCCATAGTCATCAGTGCCTCTTGGCTGAGCCGCACTGGTGAAGGTGATGGTACCCTCAACCTACGAGGTGTGTCAACCGTGCTATCGCTTGCCTGGTTTCTCAAAGGTTTGTTGCTACACTGCCGGATCACACGTAGTACTGATTACTAGCAGGTTACTCGCTTTGGGCGAAGGACCTCATATTCGTTGTGACTGATGGCTACCTGGATGGGATGCAAGCCTGGATTACAGCGTATCACGGAGGCTCGCAGCAGAGTCAGTCGTGCGCCTCACGAATCCGCTAGATACTAAACTTTCTCTGGGAATAGACATGCAGGCGGATCCATTAAGCCTCACGTCTGGTGTGATCTGGACTGCTTTGAACATCGATTATCCCGGGCATTCACTCTCACATCTTGGGGTCTTCTTCGGTCAGTCCTCTTGTTACTCTGGGTCACATGTATCAACTCAGTGCGGACTTTCCAGAGGGCCTCAATGGGCGTCTCCCCAATCAGGACCTCATCAACTCTTTCCAGCGAATATCTACGTATACTGGGGGTGTCCCCGTGCTGGTTTATGACCACAAGGACGACTGGGACGGCTTCAACTTCCCAGAGTGGACGCCAGATGCCATCAAGAATAATGACCAAGTGAAAGAGTATGTTCATCGTGCCCGGAATGTCGTGCGGCATGTCGGATATCAGGCGAGAGGCCGCGCGAGCGGTGTCCATGGCTTGCTTCACCAGTGAGTACTTGCGTCTCCCGTAGTAAGATATCAACCATTGATATGTAAACCAGGTTCCGCATTGACGCCATCACTCTCTTCGCCGTCCCTGCAGCAGGGCCCCATGGCTTTCATGCTATAGGCCGGTTAGTAGCCATCACCTTACTCAATGCCCCATCCAACGCGTGTATTTTCAGGGTCATCGAGTCGACACTCAGGACGATGAACAACCTGCTCGAACGCCTTCATGCGTCGTTTTTCTTTTTCCTTCTCGTTCGCCCAACGACATTCATGAAAATCGGGAGCTACCTTCCGAGCGCAATCTTGATCGGTGTGGCCCTCCTGTTCTCTGGATTACGGGAATGGGTGAACGCAGGTTGGGTGCTTATCGCAAATGAAGCACAAGTCAAGAGCGAGAAGAGCAGCGAGCCTGTACCTAGCGAGAAATGGACAAGGCGACGAAGACCTGTTATCAGAGCGGTGGCGATCATGGCGGCAACACATACTCTTGGGGCGATTGTGTTCTGTCTCTTGTCGACTACGTGGTATCTCAGTGATGCAACCGTACGTACCAGATATCTGCATAAGGACACGCTGCCTGCTGACGCACATCGCTTTTATAGTTCGCTCCTCTACTTGCTTTCAGTCTGCCCGCTCTCCTTCCCCTCTCCGTCATGCTACTCCCATCCAAAGCATCAGCTAACGGAGAATCACGTACTGTCATACTGAAATCGCTCAACCTCTGCCTCGCGTCGACGGTCATATCCATTCTCTCCGTGCTCAACTTCTCCCTCGCCGCGGTGATGGCGCTCGCCGTTGGCGTACCGCTCTACTCTGCGTCGTCTTCCACTAGCACCGGAATACGCTTCCTGAGATATGCTGTGCACAACATTCTTGCGTTCGGTTGGATAGTGCTGTTGCGAGGAGAGGTGGTGCAGGCGATCGCCAACTGGGAGCTTCTTAGGGTGTGGTCTGCGCCGTTCGTGTGTATAGTGTACGCGCCACTGGTGTTACAGTCGGCCCTTGTCTGTATCTTGCCCTCCGATAGCAAGACGACGAGGTAACCGAAATGAAAATGGTTTAGTAGACCTTTTCCCTGAAAACTCCTTCCGTTACAACGAGGCCAATTACCGTGCATATTATCAGGTAGATAGCGCCACGAGTAGATACATGTACGTATACTATACAAATCCTAATGCTACAACACATGTCCTGAAGGTCCGCTCAGTCAACGTCCATAGCTGTCTCTGGCTCATCACCAAAAAGATCATCTTCGTCATCACCGTCATCACCATCCACTTCGTTGACACCATCGGTGTCGCCTTCCTCGGGCACAATACCTTCTTTTCTCATTCTCTGCTTTTCCTTCATCTCGTCCCGTTGCGCAAGCTTCATGTCTAAGTCTGCTTGGAGCTTCTTCAATGCATCCTCGAACCGTCTCTGCGGTATCGTCAATACGCTGTTACGCAATACGGAGTGCACAAAGGGACAAACCTTGATGAGAGGGTTCGCCGAGCTAGCAATCTCAGCACCCTTCTTCGCGACAGCTGCCTCCAGATCGCGAATCTCCTCGTGAAGGAGCTTCCTCGCCTGAGATAATTCGTCGTCCTCATCATCATCATCCTCGTCCTCTTCCTCGCTTTCCTCTTCCTCTTCATCCCCGTCTTCATCATCTGCCTCTTCGTCTCCTAGCGCGAGATCGAGCTCCGCAGCGAGCTCCTCGTCGATGTCGCCCTCGCCCTCGCCTTCATCGCCGTCAGCGCCGTCGTCAGCGTCACCGTGATCATGCCCCGGCGTAGGCGCGTCGCCGGCGTCCGAGCCAATGAACCCAGGTGTCGTGGGCTCCGCGGGATTCTCTTTCTCGAGGTATTCTGAGTCGGAGAGGTCAGGATTGACGTTCTCGAGCACATCTGGGGGACGATGAGTGTGTGTACAGGCGTAGCAGCGGCGGAACCCACCGTACTGAACCTGCTCTGCCAGCGCATCCTCCTCTAGTAATCGCTCGACTTCTTGCTCTACTGTCTCGATGGTCTACGGCTAGTCAGTACTATGGATCGCTTGTCGGACGAACGACGAACCCTCCGGTTGACTCGCTTACGGAATCTACGTTTCCGGACGTGGTGCAGAGGAGGGGTAAGGCCATGCGGCCAAATGAATTCGTCGACGTTGAAGTTCTTTTGGTTTGTCATGGAGTCTTCACTCTCGAGGAGTTTGTCAACGGCAAGCATCTGTACGTGACCGGTCAGGAAGGCCACGCATGCATAGCGAACCACGCAACCTGACATATATCGGCCACTTTGAACATCTGTTTGTTATCTAGTGTCTTCTGTGACTCCACGATACATGGCAAGTCGACAAGCTTTGCCGCATAGGTGTGGTTGCCAATGTGGAACACGGCTCGTCGGGAATCTGAAGTGCAGGACCATTGTGAGACTGGGCGCGCAAAGAACAACATCCCCTGCTCACCTTTGAACTTGAACCATACATCGTTACCGATCTCTCGCGCGGCGACCATCTTCCTCAGCTTCTCACAGTCCTCTCCCTGGGGCATGCGCAGTACGAACTGCTCCTCAAACACCAATTCCTCGTCATCCGAGTCCAATTCCCTGTCATACGGTCCCAAGAAGGACATCCCGGGGGCATGCGCCGCTGCCTTATCGCCGAGCTTCAGCTTCAGCTTAGGTTGTGGCTTATTTCGGTTCATGGCGGAGCGCGTCGTTCGCCCCTCGGAGTAGTCTATGGGCGGGGTACTTCTCCGCGACACAGCTCTGTTGATGCGCTGGGCAGCGGCCGCTGCAGCACGGGTAGGACGGTAGTCCTGGTCGGCGGGGCCGGGATCGTCTTGGTCAAGGTCGTCCTGGTCCTGGTCGTCGATGTCGTCGACAACGATGAGGTCGTCCTCCATGGTGGGGGCGCTTGGGTATGGGAAGCAGATTACGGTTGTGGTGACTCTGTTGAGAAGCAGAAGGTGACGGCGAACGGAGAGCTCGGAACTTGAATTGGGGGGGCAGCCACAGCGCTTACTGCCGCGCCTTATCTGCTTCCATCTGGCCGTGTAGCGCAGCTCATGGTATATAATACCCACCGGTGAAGTGGCAGAGCATGGGATGTCTCATTCTACGCGCGACTTGACGCCGGAGACCGATTCTCCAGCCACCTCGGATCCTTCATGGTCAACGACCTCGGATCTCATCAAGAGACCCCACACGATCGCACATTATGCAAGCATATCCAAGAATGGTCGAAACACGCTCAGACACCAGATGGGTCTCACCATCGACCAGTTTCAGGAGTTCGTGGTACGCCCGTCGCCAGTCAATCGTTCATGCCCACTACATGGCACCCAGATCGCTATACAACAAGCGATTAGCATCCACTTGGACGTGTCGCGTCCGTGGACCCGGCAGGACGAAGAAGCGAAGAACAGATATATTGACTCGGTGAGCAATGCAGACAACTTCATCGCTACACTTCTCCTCACCGTAATACACAGGTGGTCGCCAAATGGCCGCAGTCCAGTCAATATGAGGCCAACTGGGCGATCGTGGCCTACACATGTAAACATGCGAAGTTGGGTTCTCGCTGTAGCCGTAGCCCAGCGAAAGCGTCCCCAGCGAAGGCATCCCCAGCGAAGGCATCCCCAGCGAAGGCATCTACCGCGAAGGCGAAGCCCATGACCGCGAGTACTCTCGTCGAAACCAACGAGCCAATCTTACACCTAGCGGAGCGTGCACCACCAAAGGACGACCGGGCCCTACCCTCGGCAAAGCCACGTCTTTCGGACAAGCGGACACGGATCCATAAGGTCCTTTCCCCCCGCAAACACATCCTGTTTTCGTGCTGACAGTATTGGCAGGATGCGCAGCCTCGCGAGAGGACGCGGAACCCGCTGCCGTCGTCTGCAGGTGACGCACGCCCCAAGAAGGTCATCAAGTACATCGGTGCCCCTCCGCCGAGGTTGCTGAAACGGATGGCCGAGATTCCACGCTCGGTATGACCTAGGCCTCTGGTTGCTTCGGCCCCTCTGCTAACAGTCCTGTCAAAGCGGAACCAGTCTGGCAGCAGTCCAAACACCTTGGACTCCGTAGCCAGACTAACTACTCCTTTCCGTGTTCGCAGCCATGCGAACGCCGCCTCCGGATCGAATTCGCGGTCGACAGATAGCGATCCAGAAGTGCGAAGCTTCCTTTCAAGTCTGAAGCCTTCTTGCATCGACTTCCTGCATCGTTTCACCCAGTACGGAATCCACGATCACAAGGCGCTGGTGGATTTGGCGACTAGCCCTCACGGATTATACCTGTTCCTTGATGGACTGGGAGAGACCTCCTTCAAGACTATCCTCCTCAGGAGGGCGCTTGTTAAGCTCGGAGAGAGGTGAATACGAAGCAGCAGCGAATTCGAAGTTATGTGCTTGCAATGTCCCGAGCGCGTTTTAGCTCGCTCAGTTGTTGTGCATGTAGGACACCTAAGGGTTAGCATAGTGAAGACCATGTTGTAGTTGTACCTTCGTCTCCTTCTTGGCTTATCGTGTACAATCACTCTCGGTCTGCAAGTTCATCTGCGGAACAGATATCCGGCCTCCTCAATGAATTCTTCTACAAAGTCACAATCGATACAATTGAATGCTTCGATCAACTTCCGTACGTTAGTGGCATAACACTCTGCGCGAATGCTGGCATACACGATTATTGATAACATGGGGGCGTAACGGAAGATGAATCTCGAGGTAGCAGTTTGCAATGGAATGTGTATATGAAACAGTATGGGATCACAGAGTGTATGGGCGGGAGATCGTTAAAAGCACATCCGATACGTTTAGAAGTCGTCGTCCTCTTCAGGCAGGGGGACAGCCTCGGCCTAGGTAACGGCGAATTAGCATTTGTACAATTCAGCTCGATCACCGCTCGTACCTGCGCAAGCTCCTTCTGGTACTGCTCCATGAGAGCAGGGTCAACCTGTACCTCGGCTGGTGCAAGGGCAGGCGCAGCAACAAACTCGAGCCCGGGGTTGCTGGGAAGTCATCGTGAGGCGAAGCAGCACCAAACACGTAGGCCCAACCTACCCAACAAGCTTCCTCGCGAGCCAGAGGAACGGCTTTTCGAAGTTGTAGTTTGACTTTGCAGAGATCTCGAAGTACTGAATGTTCTTCTTCCGGTGGAAGGTGACCTGGCCGGTCTTCACTTTCCGCTCCTACGTCGATCTCGCATGTCAGCGTCACAGAGGCTTGAACCGTGTGTCTTAATCCTACCTTCACGTCGACCTTGTTGCCGGTCAGCACGATCGGGATGTTCTCACAGACGCGCTCGAGATCACGGTGCCAGTTAGGCACATTCTTGTACGTGATGCGCGAGGTAACGTCGAACATGATGATGCCGCACTGGCCCTGGATGTAGTAACCATCGCGGAGACCACCAAACTTCTCCTGTCCAGCGGTGTCCCAGACGTTGAAGCAGATCGTGCCAAAGTTGGTCGAGAAAGAGAGCGGGTGTACCTCGACACCAAGGGTGGCTAAGGGTGGCGCGTGAGCAATGATGGCGAAGAGACCCTTCTTCGCGCGCGCCATCGAACTATTGCAACGTACCGATGTACTTCTTCTCGAATTCACCCGTCAAGTGGCGCTGTGAGGTAGCATAGATCAGAACGCGATCAACAAGGCAGAAGACAAACGCGTCCGACATACCTTGACGAAAGTGGTCTTGCCGGTACCTCCATCGCCAACTGCACGCCATCAGTGTCCATCGCATATTAGTTTGGCATTCAGGACGTCGTAGCGAGTGAAATAGGCACAAAGAGCGCGCGGCATGAGCATCGATCGAGAAAACGCGTTGAATAGAGCAGGTTAGAAAGCGCGTAGGTTATTCGAGAGATCATGGCGTACCAAGCACGAGCTTGAAGGTGGGGATCGTGGACTGATCGGACATGGTTTTGCGAGGACAAGTGAGATGTAGAAGAGGAGGAAAGAGGAAGCAAGAGGCGAGTGGTGGTCCTGAATGAAAACCGAGAAACGCGAAGAATCTTGCAGGTCGTAGGCTTAGATAAGTCGCATTACATAATCATGCGCTCATCCGGTGCCATCACGCTCAGAAAGGAAATTACGTCGGTTGAGGCCCTCGGAAAGCGTACAAGAGCAAGGGAAGAGGCAAAGAACTTCAAGATTGAGCAGTGCTCACGCCTCAGCCTATGTCAACACTGGATGTACTACTTCCAGAGTCAGAAGAGCAAGTATACTTCCCTGGCTAGACTGTGATGCTGAAAATGTATGTAGCATGTGCTCTGACCTCGTATATTTTCAAGGTCGAGTCTACATCCGAGAGTGATAGGATGAGAGTGCACGGCATTGAGAAGCCGCAAATGCTACAAGCATACAGTCCTATGGCTCTGGGACACACGCATAAGCCACACTGACAGCTACTTGTCGGAAGCCGCTTATGTGCACCATGCCGAAGTCCATACGGAGGCGGTGTGCCGAGTTTTTATATATGAATGTCAAGTACGGAGGAGGAAACGTAGTCCGCTTGGACACCCACCTTCGTACTCAATTGTGACTCGACGATCAGCCGCTGCAGGTATTACCAATTACTGCTATTACTATATGACAACAAACGGACGAACATGTTCACAATCAGCGCTCAGTAGACCCCCGTCGGAGCGCATGTACGTTTGAGAAACTGACCTGGCGGCTTGAAAGACGAGTGACTCCGAGAGGATGACGACTGGTGACGAGGCCACGATCTTCCTTCCAGTTGTTCCCAGGAGGATCGAAAAGCCGTCCCGAGCGGAGCAATCTTCGATCACGATCATGTCATATGGACCCCTGGTACGCGTAAGCCCAAACACGGCCGGCATGTCGACTTGAGTCAGCACTGACAGCAGCCGTCGGTGCGTTACCTGGCAAGGGTGGGTGTGTACAGGTATATCAGCGCTCAGCGACAGATGCGTGCCCTCAGTCAGCAGAGGCTGCGGAAGGCAAGAGGCAAGATCGCGGTCGATGCGCGACCAGCGCGAGTCACGGATATTGATATTGATACCTCGGCCCGGATCTGTGAAAGAGCCTACCAGGCCAATGAGAGGGCAGCGGCATGTCGGCAGAATATATTTGGAGAGACGGTGGGCTTCGCTTACTTTTGTCCGAACGAATATATGCCATGGTTGTGTGACTCCGGAGCGTGTGTGCCCCAGGTGTCCCTTGAGCCTTACCCTCCCCCTAGGTCTGCTCGGAAACCTCTACCTCTATAGAGCGTTGTGTCGCCATGTCAAACGAACTCTCCGAGAAGCAGGCGCCAGTTCCCGCCGACATTGACCCCTCTACTCAGGAGAAAAAGACAAAGTCGGATTGGAGAGCGAATGAGCAGCAAGTGTTGCCCGAGAACAACCTGCCTCTCGTCTTCTTTGGCTTGATGGCCTCTGTTTTCTTGTCAGCCCTCGACCAAGTGAGTAAACCACAATGCCGCTTTCAGCTCAGACCGTGAGACTGACCACATCAAGACAATTGTGTCAACCGCCTTGCCCACTATAGTCGAGAAGCTGGGTGGTGGCAATGACTACGGTTGGGTCGGAAGGTGCGCAAGTTGCGCTTTGCATGCCGTTCATATGATTGACATTTCGCAGCGCTTATTTGCTCGCAGCGGCAGCGCTATCCACAGTTTATGGAAAGCTATCCGATATGTTGGGTGCGTCATAACATGCACTTCATTCTGGCTGCTTATACTGACACCCTACAGGCCGCAAGCCCGTGCTTTTTGGGTCGATTCTGATTTTCCTCGTCAGTACTGCGCGCTCTATCTCCTCACATATATCTGACTGCCCGTATTATACAGATTGGATCAGCACTATGTGGCGCAGCTCAGAATATGACATGGCTAGTCGTCTGCCGTGCTGTTCAAGGAATTGGTGGTGGCGGTATTATGCAGCTTGTCCAGATCACCATCTCGGACATCGTGTCCCTGCGAGAGTAAGTTTACGGTCTTCATTTATTCACGGCGTCACTCACGGCAGGATAGTCGGGGAAAGTACGCAGGTCTGATCGGCGCGACATGGGGAATTGCCAGGTGAGCATGACCCTTTGCCGAGCTGTTTGTACGTGCATACTCACGCGCCAATTTCAGTGTCATTGGCCCCCTTCTCGGTGGAGTGAGTCGCCGCCTGCGGATTATTCAGTGAGTAAGCACATTCGCTGACCGTTCTCCCGCAGGTTTTCGCCGAACACGTTTCCTGGAGGTGGTGAGTGACAACCTCATCATCACTTGTCTGGCTTAGCTCATCATGATTTTGTGTGATAGGTGCTTCTTCATCAATCTGTGAGATGATTTTATTTAGCATACAATGCGCTACGTACTGATGATTTGTGCATCGCAGTCCCACTGGTGGACTCGCCTTTGGTATTCTGTACTTTTTCCTGCACCTTAACCCCCATCAAGGCAAAAGCTTCCGCCAACATGTCAGCGAGTTCGACTTCGTTGGCTTCATACTCTTCATCGGCGGTGTTGTTTGTATTCTCATCGGCTTCAACTTCAGTGAGATCAAATGTAAGCTTTCTGATCAGGAACGCCGTCTGTCGCTGAGGTTTTCATTAAATCTAGGGAATCAGGCTGCTACCATCGCACCGCTGGTGATCGGTATCGCATTGCTCATTCTCGCTATGGTCAACGAATTCTTCACGAAAAGGTCGCCGATTATGCCTCCGCGTCTGTTCAAAGTATGTCCCGTCGTTGCTTGGTAGGTGCCTGTGTCCTCGATTAATTAATCTACAGGTGCGGACAACGGCATTAATCCTCGTCTCTGTATTCTTGCACTCGTTCGGTTTCTTCACTGGCACCTTCTACCTGCCCGTGTACTACCAAGTACTCGGTGCCTCCGCCACGATGTCTGGAGTCCAGTGAGCATCGGTAATGTCTCAATTTACAATCAGGACTGAGACACAGTGCAGGATGCTTCCGTACTCCCTCGGTTCCTCGCTCATGTCCGTCGCCTCCGGCAACTTCGTCGCGTTCACGGGCCGCTGGAGACCCATGATGTGGTTCGGCTGGGCGCTGTTCACCTTGGGCTACGGTCTTATGATCATGCTCTCCTCAACGTCGAACAGGTACGTTGACTGCTCGCACACTAGATTATTTGCTAACGCGGCCATTAAGCGGCGTCAAAGAGGCCATCCCACTCATCGGCGCCCTCGGTCTCGGCTGCTTGTTCCAGGTAATGGTCAGCGAATCACTCACTCGGTCACGGCTCATTCTGTGCTTCTGTTAGACACCTCTCATCGGTCTCCAGGCGGCCATGCCGATCAAGGATATGGCCACCTCCACGGCGACCTTCGGTTTTATTAGGTCCGGCCTGCCCTATTCTTTTCCTCGCTGCGCAGCCACTGATATTGAATTCTCAAGGTTGCTCGGCGGAACCATCGGTATCACAGTTGGTGATGCGATCCTCTCAGGTGTACGTCCGAACGTGTGATTGTCAAGCGCTTGGCTGTACTCACGCCTTTTGGCGAATCCGATAGGTTCTGCAAAGGAAGGTCCAGGGCATTGCTGGGCTGACTATCGACACTTCGGCGTCGAACCTGAACCAATTCGTCCCGCAGATCAAGAACATCGCTGTGAGTGCTTCTTCCCCGAGCGCGTGGTTCTCAGGCTGATCGCGCTGGTATAGGATGTGTCGGTGCGTGCTGCACTCAGGAAAGCGTACTGCGAGGCCATCAGCACCATCTGGCTCGTAGACACGCCGCTTATCGGTCTTGGGTTTATCCTAGGTAATGACGCATCGTGCCCTCGCCCATTACGTGAAGCTAACGTTCCTCGGCAGTGCTCTTCCTACGCCAGTACACCCTTAAGCGGAATGTTGTACACGCGGGAGACGCGGAGAAGGGCAGACAAGCAACGGAGGTCGCGGAACACAACCCGAGCGACCTGCCCCTCAACCCAGCTGCAGGTGACGACGAGGACGCAGCCGTCGCCGAGGGGACGTCCATATCGAGAGAGGATACTCGCACGATTGCGGGTGGCGAGGAGGTGAAGGGCACAGTTATCGAGAAGCAGCCTTAGCTTCTTCTGACGGGATCTTTTATATAACAACGCATTCCCTACATCTATCACGCATTTCTGCATACGACACGCACGTCGCACGACTAGCACCGTAGAGGCATATAGCACATATAATGATTTACACACTCTGCTCCAAGTCTCCGCTGAGTGGCGTCTGCACGACTCGTAATGGGAGAGACGCAAACCATGATCGCGGTCCAACTCGCGGAACCGACGCGATGTATGAAATTTCGACCGGGATCATTGCACAAGATTACCGACGTCGCAGCGAGATTCGGAGGAAGCAAGTGCTGACGGCGGCGATTGGATGGGTTCGCGAAGGCCCTTGGACATGGAGCCTCGTATGTCTCCGGCGGCCGAATATTGTGCGACGAACTCTCCTGGCTATGGAGACATATGACATACCGTGACAGGTATTGTGGCACCCCGAGCGCCGCTTCGCTGACCTCAAGCCGAGAGTGTCAGGACGGCCCTCGAAGTAGCACGGCGGGGCCTGGACGCCATCCCGCGCGAACGCGAGTGCGTGAAAAGCACCCGCGGGGGCGGTTGGGAAGAGGGGCCGAGGTGATTGCTGAAACGCAGACTGGGGAGGTCCGTCCGACGCATCGCCTTGCGGACCTTCTTGCGTAGGTATTACAGGGGCTGACTGTCACCATAAACGGAGGAAGGCGTCCGAGGATGTCAAGTACGTGAATCGCGATCGTTAAATGGGCGTTTGTCGCCAGTGGGCGCAGTGGGATAGCCTGAACTGGGTCGGCAGAGGCGGAACAAGAACGCAAGAGGGATACATTGTCGCGCCGCTAGACAGGCGGAAGGACACTGCGCGGGCGAGACGCCTGCGATGTGCACGACATGGGGGCTGGAGAGTATGATAGAATGGAGGAGGGCGTCGGGGGAGGTCTGAGGGAGAGGTCGGCCTGGCATCGACTGGGTGCGCGTATCTCAGTCTGGTTGATTGCCGCACGTGCAGACACGACCGCTTCCTCCACCGCTGTCGAGTCCCACACCCCCTCTCCCCACGCTTTTAGCCTCCCTCCTCGTCCCCTCGTCCCCGTCCATACCCTCCCCCCTCCATTATGCCTTCAGAGCACCCCGTCCCCCAAATACACGACCAGCAGTCCTCAGACCAGTCCCAGGCCCAGGTCAAGCTCTGCTCCGCCTGCCATTGCCCCCTCTCCGCTGACTCCCCCAACACCGCCTTCTTTCTCCACGGCGACACCGACTCTAACGAGACCACCATTGTTTGCAGGCCATGCTACACCCGTCTCGATCCGCTGCACTCAGATGCGCCCCTCCCGACCATCGAGTACTTCGACATGGAGAGGGCACTCTTGCGTCGCGCGGCATCTTTGCAAGGCGGACACAATGAGGCACCTGCCGCACCCTGGAGGGCAGTCCTCGCTGAAGCAGCGCACTCGCAGGTCGACTGCAGCCTTGATGTAGATGAGGATATGGACCGCCCCTCGTCGAGCACCCCCTCACTCCTCCATGTTGAGCCACAAGCCTCTGTGCCGACACTGCCAGAGACGCCCGCCGTCCACGTTCCCTCTCGCCCCTCGCCTGCACCTATTGATACCACCGTCGCTCCACCACAAGGTCGTCGACCGTCTCTGACAGCACAACGCTCTCCGGTCCAGCTTGCTACCCCGTCTAGCAGTCGGCCACGGCCACCTGCAGCGCTTACTGCATCGCCTGACCCACTCTCCGACATCACGCGATTGCGAGTGCGCTCGCAAGGGCACCACTGTCTCTACCCTGGCGCTACATTTCAGGGCACTCAGAAGAGTGGTAGGAACAGTTACGATGTCAACGTCACTATTGTGGTCAGTATCATTATCTTGGCTACTACAATTAGAACTGACCTAGCCACTTAAGGACGTCGACTTCTCGTCTTCCCACCTATGCGGTTACCTGCGTATACGTGGTCTGACGGACGACTGGCCTGAGCTCACGACCTACTTTGATGCCGAGATCATCGGGAGTCGGTATGGATTCTTGACGCGGAATTGGGGGGCAACGGAACAGGAAGATATGGTCCACTGGGCTCGCTTCCCCGCTTTCCGACATGTCAGACACGAACTAAAAAAACCACATTTGACTATGAAGGATGCTAATCGGGGAGCGGTGTTCATGAGGTGGAAGGAGAAGTTCTTGGTCCCCGATCATCGTGTTCAGGACATCAATGGGGCAAGCTTCGCCGGTAAGTAAACCCCAGATTAAAAGGAGCGGTCTTACGGATGCGCCTTGACCCATAGGATTTTATTACGTTTGTGTCGATTTTAACCCTCAACAAACCGGTGCCGCCGGTGGGCACAGCTCCCTATCCCCCGCTCCGCACGATACTTCTCTACCGTCGTCGCCGCCTACAAACAACAAACCCGAGTTGACTTCCCGTTCGAGACGAACATCTATGAACCAAGGGGCGAAGAGACAAGGCCGTTCGAGGTCTCGCGGTGCGCCGACATCTCCCGTAGCGACGATGAGTGGGTTCTACTTCCACCAAAACTCGGAGCCGTAAGCTGCATTGCTTTGCATGTTCACAAGTTACTTACTTATCACTTTCAGATACCAGCAGTTGTCACTGGTCCACGTACCGGAGAGTACGACGTCATGCTTCGAGTTCCGATGAAGCTGTACCATTGAGGGTCAACGAGCGGTCGCTCAAGCAGTTTGGCCTCTCGCTGTATTCTTTCCCGACCTCGCATTTGCCTTGCTATCGCATGCACTGTCCAAGTCTTGTCCGTACTTGTTTTACCCCAGTGCCCACAGGATCGCATCTCCCCCTCTCATGATAGTCGCTACGTCGCTCGCATATCTCTCCACGTGTTACGATCTGTTGTGTATTAGTCTGTGACATTCCATACCAGGCCGTAATCCAGCCGCTATGGCGCATCTCTTCATGCGTGGATGAGTGCGAACTGGGCGCCTGTGTGATGTAGCCGGTTGGCACGGCCGGAGAGTGCCGCGAGCGATAATAGGCAACCGGGATACAGCTAATGTCTCGACGTCGGGCCTCTGGCTTCCCCCTCCTCCTCGCCGCTGTCCCCATGGCCTCGCACGCCCACCCCTCGTCCTCCACCGCCAACATCGTCGGCGTCCACTATCGTGTAGGCAAGAAGATCGGCGAGGGCTCTTTCGGTGTCATTTTTGAAGGTCTGCACTGCGTCCGCTCTTCCCCCGAAGTGCGGCGGCTTCGACGCCCCAGCCCCTCTGCTCACTCGTGTTCCGTGTGCAGGCATCAACTTGCTCAACAACCAGACCGTGGCCATTAAGTTTGTGCGCGGTCTCACGTCTCGCCACGCAGGCCGTCCGCTCATATTTTGTTCCTGGCTGTTAGGAACCGCGGAAAGCAGAGGCACCCCAGTTGAGAGATGAGTGTCGGTCGTACCGGATATTGGCGGGATGCCGTGAGTCTTGCATACTATTTGGTTTTGAGAGTCGTTCACAGGGGGATACGATACAGCGGGGATCCCGCAAATCCATCACTTTGGTCAGGAGGGCCTCCATAACATCCTGGTCATCGATCTCCTCGGGCCTAGTCTCGAGGACCTGTTCGATATGTGCGGGAGGAAGTTCTCAATCAAGACGGTGTGCATGGCTGCGCGGCAGATGGTACGAGCGCATAGTCGGGCGGTGTATGTGTGGCGCTAAAGGACTGCGACCATAGCTCACTCGTGTGCAGACAATACACGAGAAGAACCTCATCTACCGTGATATCAAGCCTGACAACTTCCTCAGTGGCCGGCCGGGAACCAAGACCGCTAATGGTACGGCCATGTAGTCTCCCAGAGCTTGCCCATCTGAACGTGTGGATGTGCAGTCATCCATGTCGTCGATTTCGGTATGGCGAAGCAGTATCGGGATCCCAAGACCAAACAACACATCCCTTACCGTGAACGGAAGAGTCTGAGCGGTACGGCACGGTACATGAGTATCAACACCCATCTGGGTCGTGGTGTGTACTCTCCTATTTTTGGCTGCTCTTCGCGCTCTGAATTTATCCCCTCTAGAGCAGTCTCGTAGGGACGACCTCGAGTCGCTAGGTCACGTCTTCATGTACTTTCTCAGAGGGAGTCTCCCGTGGCAGGGCCTCAAGGCTGCGACCAACAAGCAGAAGTACGAGAAGATTGGTGAAAAGAAGCAGACTACTCCGATCAAAGAGCTGTGTGATGGGTTTCCTGGTGCGACTTTCGCCTTCACTATGCTTAACATTCTGATACGATCTTTAGAGGAGTTTGGTATATATCTCAACTACGTTCGGAAGCTGGGCTTTGAGGAGACTCCCGATTACGATTTCCTACGCGAGCTCTTTGCGAAGGTAATGAAGAACAACAATGACGTCGACGATGGAGTGTATGACTGGAACCTGTTGAACGGCACGTCTTTTATTCACTGGATCTTTCACGAACGTGGGTTAACATGATTCTGATAAGGTGGGAAGGGCTGGGAAGTCTCATTAGTACGTGCGCATTGCAACACGAGGACTCGGTGAGGTACTCACCTCTACTTGCAGGGCCAGAACCAGATCCTCTCTCAAATCCAGAACACGACCCCAGGTCCGGATCGTCGCCGGGATGTAGCTCGCGACGATCGACGACGCGCGTCGCAAGTTGGACAGGGTGTCGTACCACCGTCACCCGCACTCGTGCGGCATGGTTCCAAGCGCGCGGTTCCTGGGACGCCTGTTGGCACGGCAAGCCCAGGGCAGCTCACACCCAACGTGTCCGCCGCCGCTCATGTAGACGTACCCATAGGCACCATGCAACGGCGGGTCAGCCAACAGCCGAGCACTCAACATCCGTACGCCAATCCTGGCCACGACTCGTTTGTGCGGGAGCAGACGGTGGACGAGTATTCTGCAACCCAGCAACCGTACGGTCGCGCGTCGCCTATGGTGTCGAGCGTTGGTGCAGCGCCACCTGCTGTGAGCAACGTCCGCGCGCTGGGAGGCGAGGTGGGAGCATCCAACGGAGGCGGGTACCAGGGCCAGGCCCAGGCGGAGCCTCAACAAAGCACCCTTTGGAAGATCCTCACATGCCGGTGTGGCTGAGCCCTCCGCTGCTTTCCTCACGTTCTCTCGACCTTTTTGGATCCTCAACGTCAGGCTCACGCTCGTTTACTGCTGATCTCGTCTACGTATACCTGTTTGCAATTTCTCATTGTTATCATGCACCTGGATTGTTCATGCTTGACACCTTATCAGCGTCTCTAATATCCTTCTAATCTGCAGACTTTTGTTCCTTTGGTTGGCACTGGGTTGATGTCTCTGGTAATGGGTAATGGTAGTACACAAACATCAGATATGGGCTCGGCACGATACTCAGCACAATCCAACAGGTAACGATGCGTTTATGCAGTACAATATAATCCAACCTCGGTATGGTAACAAATCGGCTTGTTCGTAATGCTTGACACGGTGAGAAGGGTGGTATGGGTATGACAGGCAAGCTCATAGCCAGCGGGTACTGGGAGAGGCTGACTCATGTCGTGAGTTCACTGATCAAACGTCTGTTCGACTCAGATCTCACCATGAGCGGTATGGCTGACGCTATAACTCGCGGGCGATCTTGGACGCGAGCCCGGCACAGGAGGAGGAGACCCAGATCTGTAGACGTCACGGTCTCCTCTCTCATCCCTGCCGTAGTTGTCTTCCCAATATTCGGAATGTGACGAAGACGGCACTATGTCTGTCAGACTGGTGGTGGCGGTGCAATGTATCAGTGTGCACTTACCCGTCCTGCTCTCGTCACGCCGTGGCTCGGTATATCCACGGAACGAGCTCGGTGTGCGTCGAGGGAGTTCGAGTTGGCTTGGAGCAGGCAGTGGGGAGCGGGGAGCAATTGGGCCGTCGTAGTCGATGCCCTCGATACGGTCCATCAAGTCGCGACCCCCAGTCCTCTCGGTACATGGGTCGGATGACCGTGATGTACTCGCGGTCTGCACCCATCGTTCGACTTCAGCGGACCGAGGCGTAGACCGGTAGAGATGCGGAGGAGGGGGAGGAGGGGGTGGGAGATGAGGGAGTGGACCTCTGCCGCGGAAATTTTGATGGCCGTAGTTTGTGTGTCCTCGAAATGAGCCCCCCCTCCGCCCATTGAAACCCCCTCTAGGCTGCGGGTGCATAGGCTGTAGGCTTGGCCCTTGGGACTGCCTCCACACTTGGTGGTCATCCGGTCCAAAACGCGCCTGAATATTCCGACCCCGTCAGAACAGAAGCGACCTTGCCTTGCTGCAGACGTACCCATTGAGCTGTCACGATCGAGCCTCCAACAGACGGACCAGGACCCGAAGCAAAGGATTGGGGGTTGTTCCCAGCCGGGAGTTGATAGTTCGCGTTTACGGCGCCGCCTGTAGGTCGTTGAGTCCAGATGTTCACAAGCTTATCCATGTATTGCTGTAGTTGCTGGAACGCGGCGCCTTGCGCCATACTCTGCTGGTAGTTGACTTCTGGCTGCATGTTACTCCCTTCATGCAAATAGCGCTCGAACTCTTTGGCAAGCAATTCAAACGCCCCCTGATACTCGCTGAGCACCTTTTGTAGCTTCCCGTATTCTTCTCGCTGCGTGGCGAGTTGGAGTTCCTGCTCCTTGATTTTCTCGTCCTTGCCGTCGAGTGTCTCGTTCAACCTCCTGACACACTTCTCTAGCACTTGTATGCTCCCCTCGAGTTGCACGATCCTGGCCTTGTCCATTTCAGCCGTTCGAAGATGATCCTGGAGCGTACAGACTTCCTTTTTCAAAGTATCGTTTTCTGCACGAGCAGCAACAAGGTTTCTCTCAGTATCTTCCAGCCTGCGATCGGTCGCGGTCTTGTCGCCTTCCAACTGTCGCAATCTTTCCTCTAGATCTGACACGCGCCGGTCTTCACTAGTATCGAGCACGGGTGTATCACCGGCCGGAGCTGCGTTCTGCGCGACCCTTGGTCGGTGGATGGGACTCGTCTGCTCCGGAAGTACATCGCGATCTACCACAGCAGGCTTTCCAGATGGGTTACCTCGTGCTCGAAGGATTGCAGGGCCTTTCGCTGGACGGGGTTCAGGTGGTCGCTTAGTGACAGGGTCACGTTGCTGTGAGGAGGTTGCGATGCCGCTCGGCGTTGAACCCAGCTTGTTAAATCTTGGTATGGGTTTAGCGGTATGAGGACGGATAACCTCGTGATCTGAGTCTTGTTGGGGATTCGCGCAGGGGAGCGTGCAGGATACCGGAAGATTCTTGGGGGCTCGACTGTCTTTGCAGGTCACTTGGAGAGCATGAGGGCCGGAATCAGACTCAGAAAGCGGTGGACGATACGCGTTCCGCATGACGTCGACAAGAGAGGGTGAAAATACATCATCGTCACTCTATTGGTGCACGAAAGTCAGCTATTGCTCTCTGGAAGTAGTGATGAAGCGACATTTACCCCAAGCGGAGACGATCTTGCCCGGGCTGGCATTGGTCTGGGCTGCCGTACGACACGGACCGCGTCTCGCTTGCCACTCTTCTGAGCAGGAGCAGGTACATTTGGCTTATACTGCATGTCAGACCTTCCCGACGAGCGCAATAGAAAGAGAGTACATACTCCAAACCGAATGCCAGGCGGTCCTTTTTTTCTCCTCTTCGGTGGCGGGTCACTCCCATCGGGCACTGTTCTCCTCTTGTGGCTAGGGGCAGGAGCTAGGACATACGCCAGATTGCGTTTTGGGAGAGGGGGCGGAAAGTCTGGACAGACGGCCCCTGGCATTTGGTGTCGAGCAGCGGCCATGGACACACTTCTGCTGGAGGATTCCCCGAACGTATAGCTTGATGAGCGACGCGGCGAGTCAAAATCACTCAAGTGGGTCAAGGACGACTCCGGGGACTCGAAAGCGGGCGATGGCACGCGCGGTGCATCACAGAGGGGTGTCTGCGAGCGACTCGCTATCGTGGTAGAATACATGTCCACGTTGATATCATCGCCTTGCTTGGCGGCAGTGCTCTCGGTGATTTCTATGAGCGCTACCTGTCATCCCATTGCGCCCGCGGTCAGCGTTCAACGCCCGACAACCGACTCCGACACGAGACAGCACGTACCTCGGAGTCATAGAAACCTCCCACCGTAAACCTCGGGTTCAGAGTCCTGCTACTGGGGAAACTCTGTGCCACGAGAGCGAGCCGGGGACCCAATGCTGCCTCCTGTAGTACCTTAATGCTCTCGCCGCTCGTCATTTCACGCTTGACAAGCTCGACCTCGAGTTTGGCCCTCTGGTGGAACTGATGCCACTGATCGGAACGATCAGTCTTCCATTCGGTCTTTTCGAGGGCGAGAAATGCCTGCGACGCATGTACCCCCATCTCGAGGAGGTGCGTCATGCACGCCGCCCAGTGGCACTTGGAGCAACCCACGGCCGACCAGGACGGGACTTCATGTCTATCCCAGCGACAACGCCGATCCGGAGGACTTGACTCAGGCTAAATTCATCCAACATTAGTTATCGGTCTACCCCAGAGGGTTGAGCGGGTACCTGACGCGCGAGGTCCGTGCGACGTGCGTGTAAGGCACAGGCGGCCTGAAACACGCAGACGTCGTCGCTCTCCTTCAAGTCTCTGCGGCTGCAAATTAGAAGCCACCCAAGTTTAAGAGTCTTTGAGAACTCACGTCATAGAAAGTCCTTGTGCCATTGCTGGCGTACTTAGATGGTGTAAGATGAGCGCAGCCTTGTTGCGATCATGGAGAAGGGCTTCCGTTCTGTGACGTTGCGTTGGAGTCATGACGCCGCACTTGCAGCTTCGCCCCTCGACATAGCACCCCGCACATATCACCAAGGCGTCATCCGCGCGCTGACTATCGGTCGCGGGTGTTGTGCAACACGTCTCGCACTTAAAGTAGCTCTGGAAGATGTCAGCGCCACAGTAGTCGCATATGTACTGATCTCTCTGGCTGGTTGTGTCAAATGGTGTCTGAGACGGCGAGTCGTTGGCGAGTGACGGTCCCGGGGCGCAGTCAGCGGCATATGTAATGTGCGCCGACTCGCCAAACTCTTCGCGAAGCACGCGCTCAAAGAGCGGGACCAGCATCTCCAGGACTGCGATCTCCCTAGACTTCTTCTTGCCGACCTCTCGAGGGTTGTGGATTGCGTCCTCAAGCTCGTTGCTGTAGTAGCGGAGGGAATTGTGCAAGACAGACTTGACACGGTAGATCTCCGGGCGACACACCCTTTTGTGGACATCAACCACATAAAACGTGCTACTTGTGGGTTTACTCACCTTCTGTAGACAGGCAACTCGTATAGCAAGGCCATTGTAAGCCCCTTCATTGTCATCCGAGACCACGACAGCTTCATGGTGAGACCTCCGTGGTTAACCACCTGATGGCAGCTCCGGGGCGGGATGATGATGAGGTCACCGAGCTTCTGCTCAGCAACGTACACCGGAAATGAGGCATTTCGCAGCTCCTCGATCGTCGTCGCGCGGTTCTCCCAATCAAGCTCGCTGCCGATGATGTCCTGGAAGTATTTGGCGACTTCAGACGCTGCGTTCGAGGCGGTCAAGAACCAGAAAGAGGAGCCATTCTCCGCATGACACATAAGATTATGTCCAGTAGAGCCGCAGAGGTCCTTATGGCAGGGCGTGAAAGTGCCTCCGCTTCCATAGTAGCACAAAACCGTCTCTACTTGTTCCTTCATTGCCGCAATCGTTAGCTCACGCGAATGCGTTGTCATCAGGCTCGTTACTTACTGATGTGGGAAGATGTGTTAGGAGATCCGTGCACCCGTGCGGTTGTAGCTCTGAAGGAAGAGCGCCTGAGCGAAACCATTCTTTCCACTCCTCAGGGCAATCCACATCCTTTGCATACAATGGTGCGTCTAGCATTGAAGCGAGATGTCAGTACCATTGTTGAGCTGGTGCCGAACATACGGCTTCGGTCTATGACAGAGCCAAGGAACATGAGCGTACCTGCCGCAGAATAAGGGGGTGTCGTCCGGGAATATTGGATGAAGTCGGAGAACGTCATGTTTGTGTCTGTGAAGTTACTGACATTACGTGCCGAGAGGACTTGGAATAGACACGCATTTTAGTAGTCAAACATAGATAGAAGATGATCGCCTACCAGCATCTGGATGCTTTGCAACAAGGAAGTTGGCATCGAACGCTCCATTCCAGCTTGGGTGTGCTTGCCAGTCCTCGACGATGAGAGGGACGCCCTGGTGCTCACACTCCTCAGCCGTCGATATCCATGCCTTGTCCAGACAGGATACCCGGCGAACTTCGCGGAAGTTGTTGTTGTCTTTTATCAGTTTCGGGACCGTCCAGTCGCTTGTAGTGATCGACGGGGTGCACGTTGGTAGGGTTGTAGCGTCGGCGGGTATAGGGTCTGTATCCGTGGACTGCGATCGCATGTCGACGGCGACGCTACCGACTTCTGTACGCGCGCCGCCCGATTGTATAGCTGTTGTGAGGTCGTGCACAAATGGAGGTAGGGCAGGCGGGATCTGCGGAGGGCGTCGCACCCAGGAGGACAGCAGCCGAGGGCTAGCGACGGGCCCCTCGCTCTGAGCCCGCGGACGGTCGACTCGACCAAAACTCTCAGCAGAGAGCCTTGAGGATAGCTCCGCCATGAAGACGGGAGGATGTCGACGGCGATCGCAACTACTGACAAGGAGAAAGGAAGAGGTTTTGGTGAAAGCACCGACGAGAGAGAGCGTTGGGAGGTGTGTGGATCAGTGGCGGTGGGGAGTGAGGAAAGTGCATCAAGCTAGGCGGTTATAGGCGCCCAAGTTCGGGCGGGGCGACTGTTCACCATCGCGTCCCACCACGCGACTGTGGCGCACGCTCTCTCTCATACGCTGCCATTCAACAAGCACACCCACTCTCCCCACTTCCTAACACCCTTCTTCTTCTATCCCCGACCCTCAATAACTCACAGTAAAGGAGCACTCTACCCTCGGTGCCTACGGACCACTGCCACCTGCCAGCGGCCTGATCCACGAGATAAACCACACTTCTCACACGCCTCTGACGCCTCAACTGAGCCTTTCTCCTCCGCGGCAAATCATGTCCACCCCAGATCTCGACTTCTGGGAGTTCGTGAATTGTGCACGATGCCATCTCCCGTTCGAGACTGAGGGAGGAGCTCCGCCAGTACCTTTTTGGCTCACGGAGTGCGGCCACGTCGTCTGTAACAACCATCTCAGTGAGTTACGCGCTCGTCATGTTCTGCACGCTCAGCTGATCCTGTGCTCTATAACAGACTCCGACCAAAGCTGTGCCCAGTGTGGTGCTCAAGGGATCCAGCTCGTACCGCTGCAGAAAGAGGTGTGTGTGCCCCGAGTTCATGCTCACTTCTATCAGTGCTGGACGCGCCCATGGCACATAGCTGGAGTCCCCCATGTCCGAATGGTTCTGCTCTGTTCCGCAGGCTCTAGACTCTGTGGCCTACGCAACGAGGGTATGTCTCGGGAGCCGGTTATCTCCCTGGCTAGTGTGATCTCGTGGGTCGAATATGTGGTTTAGTTTCAGATGGAGACCGTAGCCTCGCTTGCTCGCCATTACAAGAACAAATGCGTCCAGCAGCGCTCGCTTATAGATCGCCTCAAGAACGAGTTCAAGATGCTCAAGAAGTGCCCAATTCTATACACAGTTTTTGCACAATTCTCATGCGATGCGCTATAGGATGCTGGAAGATCTGAAGTTTGAGAACTCGCAGCTACGACAGGACTCGAGATATCAAAGCATGCCGTCGGACATCCCAAACACCAATGGAAAACGACGGATGATACAGAGTCATCAGTGAGTATACGCCAGAGGGCCCCCGTCATACCTACTCATTCTTTCAGGCACACAAGCGGAGCGCACACGAATTCAAGCCCACGTTCAGTTATGACCCCAATGGGGCCAGATCGACTGACTCTCCCGCCTGACCATCAGCAACCCAATTTTGCACCTCATACGCAGATTGCCGACCACCGTGCAACACCGAATAGGGACAGGCCAGGGTCCAGTCGATTTGTTCAGTGCGCATCTCTCATCTCAATTGGTATTGACATTTCGTTACAATTTTCGCTGACTACTCCCCTTAGGCAGTACGCATATAACCCCCCAGAAGGTCCACAGCCAAGTGCTGCACGCGGATCGTTGTCCCATCAACAGGCGGCTCCCAGACAGGCTCTCACCCGGCAAGCCCAAGGCCATTTATCAACGGGAAACGCGCATATAGCCACACAAAACGCGCTCCCGTATGCATATCTGAACTCGGAAGCCTTCGATGACGCAGGACCTTCCTCCGGTACACGACCAACTGGTTTCAGAGGCACCGAAACAGAGAGGGCGCAAATGCCGCCGCCCCCGGCCCCTCAGATGCCAAGGACTCTGCAGCAACGTGCTTCCTTTCGACCACCCGCGACGCCTCTGCAATCGTCTAGCAACTCTCATCGCTTCGTACCACTTACGCCCAATCGACCAACGGAAACCTCCGGTCGCGCACTGCTTGCGCGGGCACCAAACCAACAGGGGCTACAGACATCGAACGCTCAAAATTTCACCGGGCTTGGCGCAAGGTCTTCTGGTACTGGTCAACAACAGAATCAAGGTCGTGTCTCGCGTAATCCATCGTTTGCGGCGTCTGGTGGTCAACGAACGCCCTTCGTCCCGAATCGTTAACTGTGGATCATCTGGACTGTCTGCTCTTCATTAGTAAAGGCTTCTAGTCATTTCGAATAGATTATCCATAACAACGCTGTATACTTTGTCATATTTATCGAGAGCGATATGATGGTCGAGGTCAATCGACTGGTAGATTTAGGATCTTGATCAGGCTCCGAGAAGTAAGCGCCGGCGGAGTGGTGACCGCACTGGCCGGATGCTGCGCCGCCTGGGCAACGACAAGGCTGTTTCCCGCACTCACTGAGCGCAGGCCGCTTTTTTCTACAGGCCACACTCAACTTCATTATAACCTCTTCACTCCAACGCAGTCTACGACCATGGCATACACCAACCAGCAGCAGCACTACCCGCCGGCGCAGTACGATGACTACAATCCCTACGCTGCTGCGCAGCCACATCAGACATACGAGCAGGGAGGTTACAACTACGACAATGGAGGCTACAACGCAGGGTACTCAGACGACCCGTCTGGAAATGGGGTTGGCAAGGAGAGAGAACGGAGCACGTTTGAAAGGGATCCGGACGACTTCATCCCAAACAAACCCAGGGGGCCGAAGTGCGTCGAGCTTGTCTTTGATCACCGGACCACGCCTTCATCAATGTGTGTTTAACAGGAACTCGCGAAGCATGCGGAGATGGAGGATGGACAACAGCGAAGGACTCTGGACAAGGGGAGGGGCATTGGCCACCTTCGGCCGACTCTTCTGCTGCACGATCATGATCGCTGTCTTCCTGTTCATTAGCGTCGTTCTCTCGTTGGCTCTGGTATGTTTTTGCTTCCGTATGCTGACACCTGAAGCCAGTCTTCCTCATCAAACTCTATATCAGTGGGTTAGACCACCTAGTGTTCTCATTGGCACCCCAACAATCAATAGCACACAAGCTGTACGTAGGCTAGCTGACATGCCCACTCAGCCGCTGATCAGTCCACTGCAGGTCTCAGTCCAAGGTAGCGCCATTGTCATTGCGCTCGAAGTCAATGCTAGGTGCGTAAGAGACGCATTCACCTCGCGACTTCCGCTGAAGTATGTATTTTTGCAGCATCAATAATCCCAACTACTTCTCCGTCGAGCTGACCGACTTGACACTGGATGTAAGTAATGCTGTCATGTCTGCCATCAGAAGCGCCATTGACATCAATATGATAGCTATTCTACCCTATCAATAACACCGACGTTGGCGGCGGCGAGGTGAAGAATGTCGACTTCAAATCCCACGAAACGACAAACTTCACCTTCCCTCTAAACCTCGAGTACAACATCACGGGGACCAGCAATACGAAAGTGCTCGTCGACCTTGCCACGAAATGCGGTGTGATCCCGGGCACGTCGAAGTCGGACATCACCGTGGACTACACGGCGACGGTGTGTTCCCCGATCGTTTGCCGAGCACGAACGTAACGCTGATGGACGACTGTGTGCGCAGGTTGGCGTCCGCATCCTGGCGGTCCCCGTGAAGCCCACCATCAGTAGTAGCTTCAGCTTCGAATGCCCGATTGATGCCAGCGAGCTTGAGGTAAGTTCTGATTGTCCTGCAGCGCCCGCCGCAGGGTTGGCTCATCATTGCCATGCTTCCAGGAAATGATGGAGGCAGCGGGGATCAGCATCGGAGACCTGGGGTCGTTACTGTAGTTGTGACGCTGCTGTCGCTCTGTTGAGTATCGCGGACTGTTACATATGGCTCTTGCGGACTCATTTTACTGCTCTATTGTATATTTTGGACACGGACCTTTACAATTTGTATGACCCATCACAGAGAGCCTCAATCCTTTGCCAAGACAGATATCCGTTATTGTTGATCAATTCAGTAAATGCATTACGGACCCTACCAATACAACAACATACATATTCATCATCCAGGTAGGTAAGGGTAACACAGCGTAATCATACAATCAAGCCTCTTCTTTGATGGGCTCCTGTAATGGTCCATTTATCACGATATCCTCTGGCTCACCCTCGTCCAGATCTATCTCAACTGTAGTGTCCAGTTCAAGCTGTCTTTCAACCTCGTACTCAACAATCCCTGGTGCACGACACGCAGTCAGGCAGTGACCGACCATGCGCCTCCACTGCAAGTGCCCGTCGACTTCACTGCAGTCAACGTTCTCGACGCCTTGCACGGATACCGGGCCCATACCAGCTACGCTCCAGGAGACATTTGACACTCGCGAAAGGATGGCGAGGACGTAGTCGTTCGCGCCATAGCCGTTCACGAGGCGTCCCGCGACGACGCGGCGCGCGGCCGCCCACTGCGCCTCGTCCGCCGCGACGGGTGCGCCGAACAGGTAAACGTCTTGGACGAGATGGCACGTCTGCGCGGGCGGGAGCGACGCGAGGTACTGGAGCGCCTCGAAGATCACGAGCGAACCCAGGGAGTAACCGACGAGGGTGATAGGCCGGTTCCCGAGGACGCGCTGTGCGAGGAGCTTGCCGAGCACTTTGCCGGCTTTGCTTGCGAGGGACCTCGCGGTCATCCAGGGGTTGTCTGGGGGCTGGTGTTTGTATAGGTGATAGCAAGAGGAAGAGAGACATACCGATGATGTGTACGAGGTTTAGCCATACAGTCGGCATGAGGGCTGCCCACAGGCTGGCGAAGACGGTGCGCCTGACAAGCTCCCGCCTCACGTACTTCATGGATTGTGACTTGATGAGCATTGTCAAGGCATTGGAGAGATCTTCAAGTGCCTGTACTTCCTGTGTGGGCGATTCAGTAAACATTGGCCACTTTAGTGAGAGCATAGATGCCTCACCCACTGAAGAGCAAATGTATCGTCGCCATCGAAAATAGTCCAAGGAGCGACGACGTCTAGCGGGGATTTGAGCCAGCCGCTTACGCAGAGACGGACAGCGAGCGTGTCTCGAGGCTTGCGTACCGGGACAATAGCCAAGTCGTTGACCTCCCGCAGATATCGGCTCATGGTCTTTCCCATCCTCAGTGACCCATAATACCCGAAGAGTGCACCACAGACTACTGATGAGCTCGCGAGGCCTGTCGCTAGGAGGCCCGCCGCGGTGCCACCCAAGCCAACCCACCCGAGGATGGTCGACATGCCTGCGCCAACGAGAGGAGCTGCCAGGCCGCCGGTGACACCGATGAGAACACCGCCTGCAACAGCTCCGAGGCCAATGCCTATTCTACGCAGCGTCTTCGACTGCTCTGAGGCTTCCTGTGTGGCCCCCTTCGTCTTCTTCTGTGCTTCCTCGAGCGCCTTTTTGGGGTCCTTCAGTGTGCCCTCCACTGCTGTTTCATCGGGGGCGGCAATTGAGAAGAGGAAGGCGCGGGTTCGCGCCGAGTAGTCCTTCCGCCCCGTGATCTGTAGGAGAAGAACTGTGGATAGGACCTTTTTAATGGCGGCTTCGTCTGGTAAGGGAGGGAGGCCTGCAATGGAAGTATCGGAGAAGGGCGACAATATAGGTACATTGCCTACATGCCGTATCAGTATCAAGATGCCATGGGATGGGTGGAATGACTTGCCTCCTCCAGGCTCCTGGCAGGCAAACCAAACATGCTGCACCAATTCTTGGGCCCAGCTGTCCAGTTCATCTAGGAACTGCTTCTTGGTCTGCGCTTTCTCCTCTTGCGGCCTTGTGGAAAGGCCGTACTCAGCGCCGGCATAGAACTTGGCGGCGTTGCGGTGGGCTGCGAGCCGACGAAAGACATGCTCGAAGATGGTCAAGCGATCCGTCTCTGTCAGCTCTTTGGGTGGGGTCACTTGTGTGAGGTCGCTCATTGTGCGCGTTGACTGGTCTAGATGATGGGGGTTGCAGAAGAGTGAACACATCTGCCCACGCATATAAGGTATTCAAACTTTGTACCAGCGCGCAACTGGATGGACGACGGATATCATCAGCCATGTCTGATTGCACCGCTCTTGCGTGTACTCTTCCCGGACATGCACGAATGCGGCTACGCTGACGTCTGGGAGACCCCCTTGGAGTTGGGACAGCACGAGTGATGTCACGGCGTATGGACATGGGCGCGCCTGGACTTCGAGATGCAAGGAGAAAGACATGAGGGAGTATTGACAATATGCATCGACCAGGGAATGAGCAATTGGGCGACGTGTATTGTCGAGGACGAGTCGACAGTCGGCGCAGGTCGGTGATGCCGGCGGAAAGCCACGTGCAGACACACGTCTTCACCGCGGCTTCAGCTTGACGGTCGTATTGGCCTCGATCCATCTTGCCTTGCCTTTCCCTCTCACTCTCTACATCCAGGGCGTCCAATGAGCCTCCCATCCTTGGTAAGTCAATCGTATACCCCAGCACACAACTCGTATTCATTACTACGTAGCTGGTGGGTGCGCTTCGCGCCCAGGTGCGCACGGCACCTCTGCGTTCACTACTACAAGCCCGCTCTCTTTCCCTCTCGAGTCGCTCTCCTACCCTCCCAAGCTCAGCAATCCTATCTAGAGCAAGACCATTTCCTCAGCATGCCAGACATATATCCATCGGCTCTATCTTCTCACGGAAACCTACGCCTACACCTCCTCCGGTAGTCGTAGCCAAGGTGGCGCAGATGGAAGCGGAGGCCAACGCCAATCCGCAAGACGTGCAGAGGCAGGTCGCATTGTTTGAAGCGTTGGTTGGAACCGGGGTAAAGCCAGGTTATGACGTTGTCATCGCGCGCTGGGAGAGGACATGCGAGTTTGTGAGTTGTCTGAACGCATAGACGTGTCCTGCTGTTGACCCCGCCAAAGGACCCAACGAATCCTTTGATACGCTCGGACATTGCCTTCCAGCTTTATCTCAACGCGTTACTCAAGAGCGGTCTTGCATCGTCTGTGGATGCTGCTGTCCGCAGACGCGACTCCATACTTGCTGCCACTGCATCATCGACTTCTGCCACAACACAGTCTCATGCTGCGTCTTCCGATGCTGCATCTCAAGCGCCACCTGTCGACGCTACTACGGTCACGCAATCCTCGGCTCAGATTTCTCAGGCAGCACCGAGTCCCAGTCAGAAGCTCGCTCAAGCGGTCCTCGCTGGACAGGGCGCGGCGTCCTCAACAACGGCATCGCAGAACGCGGACATGGCGAAACTTCAAGCGGCCTTAAGTGGCGGCATGGGTGGTCCAGGAAGTCCCATAGTGGTGTCACTAGCGGAACGTGAGTCCTTGAGTCTACATTACATACTCTCTGCAGGCTCTCCCTGTTTGTGCACATGCCCCCCCCCCCCCCCCGCAGAGCTTAGTCACGGAGAGTGGTCCACGGCTGCTGACAGGTAGCACACCGCAGTGGTTTCCGCAACCTGGGGGAAGGTGTAGGCCTTCCCCAGCACTCTTTGTTAGTTGTGCTCAACGAGTCCTCTTTTATGATTTATCCCACCTCCACCATCTTTGCATATGCCTGACACTTCCGGCGCTTTAGAAAAGGGCTCATGGGTACCGCGACTCGTCAGGTTTCTAGTCCTCAGCATAATCACTGCGTTCTGTGAGTCTCTATATTCTAGCTGGGCTATAAGACACTTACCACAGCTTCTCCAATAGTCTTCCTTGTCATTATGGCAGTATTATTAGAGAACTCTGGCTTGATGAAGGCAGGCCCAAGGCAAACCGAATTCGAGCCTCAAGAGGGATCGACGTACAAGTTCAGTGATGTTCATGGCGTCGACGAGGCAAAGGATGTACGGTGCCTCTTCGCACAATAGCGCAACGACTCACTGTCTCCCCTCAGGAACTGCAAGAGGTCGTCGAATTTCTGAAGGATCCCACCACATTTGCAACTCTTGGCGGTAAGCTGCCGAAGGGTGTCCTCCTCACGGGCCCCCCTGGCACTGGTAAGACGATGCTTGCTCGAGCGGTAGCCGGAGAGGCCGGCGTTCCTTTCTTCTTCGCTTCTGGGTCAGTCTCGCTTAGCGTGTTCAATTGGTGCAATCTCGCTGACTGAACATGCCACGATCTTTAGTTCGGACTTTGATGAGATGTTCGTCGGTGTTGGAGCCCGGCGTGTCCGCGAGCTGTTCGCGTCGGCGCGCAAGCGGCAGCCTGCCATTATCTTTATCGACGAACTAGATGCGATAGGAGGGAAGCGGTCGAACCGCGACCAGCAGTACCTCAGGCAGACACTCAATCAGCTGTTGGTTGAGATGGACGGCTTTTTGCCGAACGAGGGTGTCATCGTCATTGCTGCTACCAACTTCCCGGATAGTTTAGATCCGTCAGTCCTTCAAATTGGTCTTGGGGTCTACTCGTTCTGATTAGTCGTCTGGTGTTTCCAGCGCACTTGTGCGTCCTGGTCGGTTTGATAGGCACATCGCGGTCCCTCTGCCCGACGTTCGAGGACGAGTGCAGATTCTGAACCATCATATGAAGGACGTTACGACCGAACATGGTGAGCCATACAACTCCAGTCTAATGTGTTACCTCCGGTATTCAAATCTTCGGTCCGCAGGTGTCGACGCCATGGTTATCGCCCGCGGTACGCCTGGATTCTCAGGCGCTGACCTGCAGAACATGGTGAACATGGCCGCTGTGCAAGCTTCCCGCGAAGGTGCGAAGGCGGTCGACTTGAAGCATTTTGAATGGGCGAAGGTACGTCACGAGGGGCAAGATCACGGCAGGCTGTACTGACGATCGACCCTTAGGACCGTATCGTCATGGGCAGCGAGCGAAAGACGGCCTATATCAGTGATGAGGTCAAGCGCATGACTGCCTATCATGAGGTAATATATGCACATCCTCACATGTCGTGGCGTTCTCACTTCCCGCTTAGGGAGGCCATGCCCTGGTGGCGCTCTACACGGATGGCGCGATGCCTCTTCACAAGGTTACATGCGTGCCACGCGGACACGCTCTCGGTATCGTGAGTTCTTCCCTTCATCACGGCTTTGCCAACGCAAGCTCATGCCGGCGTGAATCAACAGACAAGTCAGCTACCGGAAGATGACCGCTATTCAGTCTCGCTGAAGCAGTACCTCGCCGAGATTGACGTGTGTATGGGCGGTCGCGTGGCCGAAGAGCTCAGTACGTCACGTAATAGACTGTCTCTGTGTGTATTTTCTGACCTGCCGACTCAGTATATGGCCCTGCCAACGTAACAAGCGGCGCGTCATCAGATCTGAAGCACGCAACGCTGACTGCCCGAGCCATGGTCAAGGTCTGTGCCCTCATCTCACCGGTGCTTTCGATCAGAGCAACAGCTGACGTTATCTTGCACGTTATCAACTTCTCCGGCCTTCGTAGAATTGGGGATTCTCCGACAAGGTTGGGCCCGTCTGGTATGGCGATCGTGACGCGATCAGCCCATCGAAGAGTGACGAGATAGAGAGGGAGATACGCGAGTAAGTATTTCGCTGTCTATTATCTCGCCAATCGACTGTCTGACGCGCGTATTTTTAGCTTACTCATAGCCGGCGAGACGAGAGTCGCCACGCTTTTGAAAGAAAAAGAGGACGAGCTGCATAAAGTAAGTGTACCCCGTCCTTCCTTCGGGACTAGCCTGGCTCGCGTCCCCTTCTTTTATCATTGCTTATCATCGACTTTCAGCTTGCCTCTGCCCTCGTGGAACATGAGACCCTGGATGCTGAAGAAGTCAAGAAGGTTATCAAGGGCGAGCAAATACGAAACATCAAGGAAGTACTCCAGGAGGACCTCTCACGGATGTCAGATGAGGCTCCTAGTAGCTCATAGCACCAGTAGTGCCCTTGCTTTGGTTGGCATCTTGTCTCCGTGCTGTCTTCGCAGTCGTGTCCCTAATTTACTGTTGTTGGGCCATAATCTTGTATGATATTCCGTGCCGTTTTGCTGTTACGCAACTAACACCATCCCCACGTCAACATCGCTGTTCCACTCTGACACAGTGCCTAGAGGCAGCGCGTCTGACTCTCGCCGTTATCATCAATCCCGCATGACGAAGATCCATTGTCCAACCCGTCGTCTTGCGTATCTTCCGGAAGCTTTACAGCACTCGAGCATCGCGGAGATCTCCAGTAACCGCGGGCTTCCTCGAACTAAGCAACTTTTGTCGTAGTGTGGTTCGTGCCGCTGTACTCCGGCCTTCGGTCGTGGTACGTTACTGCCAATACTCGGACCGGGGACCACCTACCGTATCCTAAGCTGTTACGTGCTCATGTTAGGGATGCGCTCCTGGGCAGAGTGCCCAAGGCGTATGGCGCAAATGGCGTCCCGCACGCATATGCACATAACTTCTCCCGCGATAGTTTGCTGTCGCTGCCTAGCCGGAAGCTGACCAGTCCTGCACCGGCATATTTCCGAGGCTGGGGTCCAAGGGGCGACTTCACGGCCCATGACAAGATAGACTGAGCCGCAAGTAGCGCATGGAGTGGGACGCTCGACGGGCCGTCCCATTCGGTCGAGAAATCCGGCTGTTCCTCTTGCATAGCTTTCCACGGCAGACGGATGCTCTTCAGGAGGAGGTCTCGACTCTCTCGGTGCCGAGATAAGTGACGGTAGCTATGACCCAGTGCAGGCACCCACTGTTAAAGACACTTGGAAGGTGGCTCAGTCGGAAATGAACGTCGAACGCTGCGCTCGGGGTGTTCAACTGACTTCATCCAAAGCATGTGAATGCAGATCGAATCCTTGGCGGGTAGCTCTCAGTGTAGCCGCCCCCACATGCACTGTTCAAATGAAACGTACAATGTAAATTCTACCGATGCCGTAGGGTGGTTAGCGCTTCTATGAGTTCGGCTCACAGAGTTTGCACTCACTGGTTTGTCTGGATTAATATCCGAGCTTCTGACGAGAACTGACACCGATGAATCGGCCCGCGAGGCTGGCTAGCAAGTAACCCTGCATTGAACATGGCAGTCAGTACCAAACGAAGAAGGGCTATTAACTGCCTTCCGGTTACCTCGCGAAAGTTGCTCCGATTGATTGAATGGTAAGTGTACCCTGGCTAGGGAATTCGAAATGCTGGAGCAGGCGCAGAAATACGGAAGATCGTACCCTTCTCGAATGAATATCATAGGACACGAGGAATGAAGTGGTCGCTGACCAAGTAATTGCCGTGACACCATTGTATTTGCTACGGTCATGTCAGCCGTCAGGTGCAGTGGGATACGGAGTGATACAGGTTAGGACTAGCGCCAAGGTTGTTGTCCACGAGAAGACAACAGGTTGATAGTTGCCTCTTGAAGTACAGCGGCTCTTTAGTAGCGTCTACTACTCATCGAGGAGCGCCAGACTAGAACAGGAATATAGGCGGGTGAAGCTAGAGGGTGGTTCACGGGGTGCGTTGAAAGAAAGAGACCAATGACAGGATAAGCAAAGCACATACGTGTGGACAAGCACGAGGGGCATCGGAAGTAAAACTCTCACCGTCAAATCTGTATATAGCCCCGCCGTTGCACATCGATGAGTCTGGGATAAGGTTGGCCAGCGGGTGTCCCTGTCCCTGGGTGCAGCACCGGTAAAAACCGGCGTGCATCCAGCCGGGCTGACTGTAGTATATGTAATCAGAGACGAGCAGGCGATGCATGCAAAGTCCGCAACTCTTTGCGAAAAAGCAGAGTGTCCGATGGGCGTGTTGTGGGCGGAAGCAGACCTAGGTATGGGCGCTTCGGCGAGGCGGCTTGTTGGGGTCTCACGTAGAATTGAGGCAAAGGAAAGATGTTGTTGCGAATGCTTCCGCCTTTCTGGTGGATAATCATACTTCGCGCGTACCTCATGGTCGATCAGACAGATGAGGGAAACTTTGTCGAGCAGTGCCCGCCTGGAAGGGCGCGCAGAAATACATGTAAATGTAGGTCCTATCGAAATTTTCAGACCGCCTTAGATCCGTCCAGGACTGGGCTGCCCAGCCCGCCTATTCAGTTTAAAAGCACGTATGTGCTGCTCTGGCTCGTTTATTCGCACTCTCATGCTGCCGCTCTGGCCGTTGCGACCATTCGACCTGGCGAGCCGAAGACAACGCTAGTCCTGATTCGAACAGGAGTCAGTCTCGATCGAAGTTTAAGCCGGCGTACCCCTCGATCAGCGTTTGGACCGCCGGCCCCCCTCCCTCGAATCATCTCGCCCACGTCCTACCTCCGCCGACGACCATAGCGCCCGCAGTGAGTCTTCCCTCTTTGTCCAAGAAGATCCGCCCATCGAGCGATCGGTCTTCGTAGATGTGTCACCGACAATTGAGGTTCTACAAGTCGAAACAATGCAGTCATTTGACGTTCACTGGCGAGACCTACATCGACTGCAATCTCCGCGATTGTTTCATTAGTGCCGCTCACCCTGCGAGTTGCGGGGCCCCTGGCTCAAACATATGTCGCTGCCGGCGTTATTATACGTGAGTGTTCATAGTACGCGTGCGACGTCGCTGAGCCTTCTGACTTCGATGCCAGCCAACCTGACCGCATCACGACGCACGAGGTGAGCACCGTTACCAACCCGGATCTCTGAGGTGAACAAACCAATTTTCAGCAAGACGGGAATTGCCCTCGATGTTCTGCAGCATGACCTGCTCGACCGTTACGAATGCACCCTTGTATCAAATACACACCCACATGAATACGTCACGTACATATTATACTCTACACGTCGAGGTCGATCTCGTTCAGGATGTGATCATCCAGTCCACCGTCTCCGTAGTAGTCATCATCTTCGTCCATAGGCTGATCCTGCTGCTGCTGCTCTGCTTGCATCGCCATCTCTTTCTGCTTGGCCTGAGCCTTTTCAATGTCTTCCAGCGTCCATAGCGAAATCCCAGTCTGGTTCTCGTTAGGGTTTTGTGAGATGGTCCGCATGAACAACTTTGATAGAGTCAGGGCCATATCGGTGGAAAGATTCGACGCGGTCTCGGTGATGTATTGGTTGATCCATCGAGGCAGCTTGGCACGTTTGTCTGCACGTGCAAAACGCTTTCGGGCGAGGCCCCTCGTCATCAGTTCTCACAACAGGAAAGGATGGACTGCGCACCTTATCCGCGAAAACCATGAGGCCCCAATCCGTCTTTCCTCGAAGTACACGCCCGACGCATTGTGCAGCGTTTCGCATTGCGTCGAAGCCAAGAAACTCGGACTCTCGAATTCTGTAAGCATCCCGCAGATACTCGAGGCGTGCCTTCAATATACGGCTCTCCGTATATTGGTAAGGGATACTAGAATAAGACGTAAGGACCGACGCCGGAACATACGTATTTGTCGTGAGCCACGCACCCAAACATGATGACAGCGCGGCCATAGTTGTGATCGAAATCAATGCCTTCCGAAACCTTCCCTCGCGCGACAGAGAGCAAGACTGCGCCGCGTCCATTGTCACATGCCTAATTTAGGTTTAGTGGTTAATCATGGCTCGACATTGATCAAGGAACATTGCGCACTCTCCGGTAATTCTCGAGAGCGATGCTCGTCTCATTGGCATCTGGGGTCTCCACAAATATCAGCTTGTTCTTCCACACTTCGTTTAGGATGCCCTGTCGGTAACTGAGACATCAACGTGATAAAGAGCGGAGACCGGCTGACCATGTCATTCCAGGCCGCAACGATGGACTCCATGTATAGGTAGCTCGGGAAGAATGCCACAATGCCATCGGGAACGATCTTGCTGTACTCCACGAGGATACTGCCAAAATTACGCACGACCGCGGGGTCGTTTCGCACCTCGAACCGAGAGCTAATGGCGACTTGGTCGCTTCCACGAGTGATAACCTGAACGATATTGTGAAGATCGCCGAGGCGGCCGATATATGTCACGTACAAGTGGTAGGAACGCATTACGAGTCAGGGTCATGGGATAGGTTTCTTGGACGACAGGGGTAAATTGCAGCATCTTCGGGTACATGTCGAGTGGCGAGATGGTACCAGACGTAATCACGACAGAGCTAAACCGCTCAAAGACCGGTCTGATCGCTATGGCTGGGTCTAGGCACCTTGAAAAACGGTTACGCTACCGTAACGATCGGCAGCGTGATTACCTACGTCAAGTGGAAAATAGGGTTGGGCACGGTGGCGTTATCCGTTTCGAATGGCTCAAGTATCAGGAGGAAGCCTACAGGGACAGTCAGAGGCATAAAAACAAAGGCAGGTAAGGTTACCTTTCTCGTAGGTTGCTACTAGAGTGGCAAATGAGGCCACCTTCTGTAATGCCGAATATTCATCGATGCGATTCAGCTCTAGCGTCCGGACAAGAGATTGCAGGCGCTCGGCACAGAATCTGGCCGTCTGTTGTTGGTATAACAACTAGTTGAGTGCAGGGCAGAACGTACCGCAGCGGCCTCCGTTCGATATATGTAATATCTTTGAGATGCTGTAAGAAAGACAGCGGTGTCTCCGCGACAACATGCAGAACGCGCATCCGAGTCTACCACATGTATTCCTTCGCTCAACGCTCGGTCAACATCGAGCACGGCTATTCTCACCTTCAGATATTCCACGAAGCGTTTCAAAAACGCAACAAAATGTTCGGCCTTGCGAATATTGCCGGGAATCGCTTCTTTCAGCAAATCCTCTGGAAGAACTGTGCAACGTGTTTACCACGTTTTGATACGATACGACGCCGGCATATCACAAGACGCACCTGGATTTGACATGAACGCGTCTTCATCATTAGCGGCCTCCTGGAGACCTTCAACGAGTTTGGCATATTCGTCCTGTAACTTGGATGCGTCCGTCTTCTTGATACTATTGGCAACGATTATCACCTCGCGCCTTTCTCATAGCACCACGGCGTACTCTTCAATTCTCTCACCAAGTTTGCCGACACTTCTGGCCGCAGAATCTAGCATCGGCCGTGTCATGTCAATGCTGAGTGACTCAATGCAGACGTTATCTTCGCTCGAAACGGCTAGCTCAGCGTCTAAGCACCACGAGGGATCCCGAGAAGCCGTACCTATGTTGTGTGCCTCGTCGAAGACAACTATGGCATCTTTTGACATCTCTCTGGAGACCTGCTCTGCGACCTTCGGATCAAGCAGGTAGTGAAAAGAGTAAATGATGATATCGACGAATGGCATCTACTCCAGTATTCAGCGGATACGTCCATGTATAGAACAGAAGTGCTCACCATTCGGCGAACCAGGAAGTACGGACACACGGTATTATCACGGCCGTATTGAAGTACATCGGCTAGGGTCCAAACTCCAGGGGGGATCAAGTTCCCTGGCTCAAGCTTGCCTAAGTTCTACAATGGGGCCACCCTCAGCGGGAGGCACTCGACAGGTGGAGTATCAACGGACCTCATGCCAGTCACATAGGTCGACAGATCCGGGGTTTTGACGGCCCTTCTCACAAACGGCCGCGTTTGTGAGGTCCCGACAGCGGGCGTCCACCACCTTGCCTTTCTTCTCTTTTGATACCTACAAAGTATAGCAAGCTCAGACGTGTGCTCCATGATATCTAACTGTTCGGCGAGCGACGCGACGCGCCCTTAATACCGGCAGAAGTTGTCAGAGAAGCTGGCGCATCACCTACCTCTGGGTGAATACAAAGATTCTTCCTGCTGGTAAGGCCAATGCCGTAGAAGCCGCGTTCCTTCTCCTTTTCTTCCTCAGTCTCAGCGCATGAGACACGGTACGCCATCAATCGTTTGAGTTCTTCGAGAGCCTTCTCAATCTCTGGCACTGTCCGAGAGCAATAGATGAGCTTCCGCTTGGTGGGATAGAACTGAACGGCGGTCAGGTGCTGCACAACAAAGGGACACGCATTCACGCACTTGTTGATATGACACAATGAGGGAGAGCAATGACACGGTCTTCCCTGTCCCGGAAGGCATCTCAAGCACGCAATGTCCCTGCAGGCGTTGTATGTCAGTCAGCGGGGCGCAAACGGGCGAGTGAGGTTCACGTACTTGGGCATCAAGCGTGCGTTTCAGGTCACACATGTAGGAATACTGTTCTGTGATAACTGGTCAGGATGAAAACCCGGGTACCGGCGTGAAGCTCACCTGGATATATTCGGTCATAAGGGAAAATGATCTGTACGTAGTGAGCCAGAGATGCGAGACGAGGGCCTTGGACTTACCGGCAGGTCGTCAATATAGAACTTCATCCTCAGAGCGTTCACTCGCGACGGCGAGGGGGAATAGAATATTGTATGCTATTTAAAGGTCTTCTTCGTAGTAAAGGCTGGAATTAAAGTTGGATTGCGATGCGGAAACCGAGGCAGACCCAGTCGAGGTTGACGGTTGCGGGCAGAGCGGGAGCCGCCCAGCGTGACACGGAGATACGCGATGAAACGCGTTACAGAATTGGAGACGCGTCAGGCGTCACGCACGAGCCTGTCACATCCCCGATGCCTGCGCAGAGACCATCAACGCTTCTGCGCGCATCTCGTCCTGCTCTTCGTCCCCCACGCGTTTATCCACGCCGCCATGAGTCTACCGGAAAAGGTCGACCCATCCAGTGGAAGGAGGACGTCACGGAGCCGCGGGCAGTGCTCGATGATGGCGTGAATAAACACACGGCCTTCACGCTCGATTTCTTCTACCGCTTCCTCAAGTTCACCGCTATAGGTCTGTTCGCAGTTGGCGCGACGACGGGTACCGCGTTTGGAGTAGCGCATATGTGGGTGGAGAATGTTGCTCTAGCCCCGGAGACCGACGAAGAGGCCCGGAGATGGGAATGGGACATCGAAGCGGAGAGGCCGTCGGGAGGAGCGAAGGGAGGGACGGACCCCGGGCTTGGATTCCGAGGGCGCATGGCCGTGCGAAGCGCATGGATGGCGCAGAACTGGGGTACTGGGTTGACTACGAGCGTGATGGGCTCGAAAGCATACAGCGCCCGAGCACGCTCGGAGAGTGGCTCTTTGAGTGCGGTCCCAGCCCAGCTCGAGTATGCCCAGGACTTCCTCAGTATCGCTCTCAATACCGCGCTGGGGAACCCAGGCAAAGTGCGACCTGAAACCGTGGCCGAGCTCACTATGTGGCACGCCAGCGTCATGGAACGCATGGGGACGAAGGAAGGGCTGTTCGAGGCGCGTACGGAGCTCGAGAGGGTATGGGCAAGTCTCACTGGGGAGGGTATTGACGCGGCCCGCGTTGCCTCGAAACTCGGAGGTCTGAACCAGCGACTAGACGACCCAGAGGATGCCTTGGCGTGGTGGGCACGATCCATTCAACTTGTGCAAGACAAGGCACGTACACAAATATCCCCCATTCCGCCGGTCGTCCCGCAGACCCCTCCTTCCTCACCACTCGAACAACGGACTCTTGCCTCTACTCTCGTGGCGTTGTCCGTATTCTACGCGACAATGGGACAACTCGAGAAAGCGAAGTCAGTAGAAGAGGACTCCCTCCACCTCCTGCGGTCGATCAGACAACCTGAGTCATTCGCCTCCGCATCGCGACCACAAGCCTTGCACGCGCTCTACCTCTTGCATCGTTCGGCACTCTTGTCGATACATTTGGCGGAGGTTGAGCACACTCTGAAGGCGAAGCAGGAGGTTCCGCTGCAATGGCTCACGCGTGCGGCTGAGTCTTCGGAGCGAGTAGCTCTTGCACTGTCAGGTCTTCCCGCCATTCACCCCGACGCCCCCGAATCGAAAATCCCCCACCCGCCCTCTTCCGATATGCCCCTCTTATCAGACTATGTGAAGTCTCCATCAATGAAAAAGCCAGCCTCGAGCCTTCTTCGCGACTCGAGGCGCACAGCGGCTGAAGCGTGGAATCTGATGGGCATTCTGGTGGAGAGGACTGGTGCCGCGGGTTCAGCAGAGAAGGCGCTAGAGTGTTACGAGCGCGCACTGGGATGGGCTGGGGTCGCTGCGGACAGAGCCGGTGGGATCGGGAAGGCGAGCGAAGGGACGCTGGAGAGCGAGTGGAAACTCCTGTGGGCGAGTTATGTTCGCGTGCGCGACGCTGTGCGTAAACAATAGTTGTCCCATGATGCGTATCTCTTTTACAAACGAATGATAGAGATGATGAGTTGTGGAATGAGGGTGCAGAGTGTGGGGAGTGTGTGAAGTTGTGGGCGGAGGTGCGTAGAGGCACAATCTTGATCGAGACAGCATCGGAGATCGGTGAGATGCCTCCGAATCGGGTCACGCACAATGCAGCTTCCTCTTCCACTCGCAGATGCTCGCTGCCTCCCTCCGTCATCTACCCTCCCACTTCCCCTTTTTTTGTCGCACACGTACCGCACTCAAGACACAGATATCGACGCCTCGCACGATGGCCAGTCTCGCTGCGGATCGCTTCTACGCAGATCGCTCGGCACCGCTGTGCAGTCTAGATGTCGCAAAGTCCTTCGCGCAACTAACGTGAGTGGCGAGACTGCCACGGGTGTGGTCTCTTATAAGCTCTGCCAGACCTCAAGAGAAGAAGTACGCCCACTATGTTGGCCAGGCTTCTTGGGCTGGCGCACGCATCATACAAGGGCAATGGACCCCGCAGGCTCAGAAGCTGTATGATCTGCTCATCCTGACGTTCAGCGACAAGGGAAAGCTCGCAGATCTGCCAGGTCTTCAGCAGAGGGCATCCCTGACATCGGAGGAATGGGACGACTTTTTACAGTACACCAGCCAAGTTCTCAGTAACCTCGTGAACTACAAGTCATTTGGATTTACGAAGATAATTCCTCGTATACCCGAAGACAAGTTTGCTGCTGTTGTAGAGAAGTCGGCCAATGCGTCAGAGGCACTGTCACTCTGGAACGAGGTAACAAACATGCTGCCCCGTTCCTAGCTGTCGTGCTCAGTTTGAACTCTCATTCAGCTGAAAGGACACATCTACCAATTGATCCCTGAGTCGAGCAATTTCATTGGGAAGCGTCATGAAGGCCACGTCTCTAATTACTACCTTGGGGAGCCCATTTTGGACGATGAAGTGGCCGCTGTTCAGGCTGCTGCAGAGAAGCTCGGCGTCGATGTTCTCAATACTCGGTAGATTTAATCAAATTCACTGCAGGAGGTTGCCACTGACACGGATTACAGCGTACGAAAAGATAGCCCTGACAGCTTTGCTCTTCTCGTCGCATCCGCCAACTCAAAGCCCCCGTCACTGCATGACATCGAAGTCCTGGGCAAGGGTGTCCAGCTGAGTGTCGAATATGGCGATTTCGCCGAACCCTTAAAGAAGGCGAGCGCTGCGCTCACGGAGGTATGAACTGTGTTGTGGTGCGTTTAGGTATCGCTCATGCGATTGTCAGGCCAAGAAATATGCCGCCAATGACCACCAGGCGGCTATGCTCGACGGGTACATCGAATCGTATGTGGCATATTTCGCCGCGTTCTACGAGCTCCAAGTTCACGAATCGTTAGCTTCGAGACTGGCTCGATTGAAGCCCACAAGAAGGGATCGACTGAATGGGTCAAAGACGTCGGCCCTGTCGTCGAAAGCTACGTCGGTTTCATTGAGACCTACGTAGACCCATACGGGGGCCGTGCTGAGTGGGAAGGTCAGTGTGCCTTCAATCCACCGCTTTTACAGGCTCATCGACTGCAAAATATCACGGGCAGGGTTCACTGCCATTGTGAACAAGGCAATGAGTGCCAAGTACGACACGCTTGTCGCTAAGGCTCCTGAGCTACTGGAGGTACTACCGTGGGGCAAGGACTTTGAGGTTGACAAGTTTCGGAAGCCCGACTTCACGGCCCTAGAGATTTTGACGTTTGCGACTGGCGGTAAGTGAACACCTGTACACCCCGTGAGAAACAATTAAAGACCAATTCGCCAAGGCATCCCCGCGGGCATTAACGTACGTCTTCAAACTCTGTAGTCGCTATTCATAAAGCCTCATGTTGCGAATGATAGATACCGGTGAGATTTACCATTCACTTGGCCGTTCTCTCTATGGTGCTTATGAAGCATCTAGAATTACTATGAGATTCGCGAATCCGTCGGTTTCAAGAATGTTTCACTAGCGGTATGTCTCACGCGTCCATTTCATGTGCGCGGTATTCAAACCGCACACTATAGAATATCCTCGCCGCAAAGGCACCCAGTGCGTCACTAGCTGCCGTCCAGACAACGGGATCTCACGAAGATTTGCGTGAATAGATGAGGAGTTGACGTTCATTCACCCGGACGACGTCGACCTGTACAACGCCTGGGACTCCCGTGCGTTCGAGCTGCAGGTAGCTAACCATGAGCTGCTCGGTCATGGTAGCGGAAAGCTGTTCCAGGAGAATGCAGATGGGACAAAGAACTTCGACCCCTCGAAGGTGCGAATCCGCTGTCGGTGATCCTATCCAGAGACCGTAATCAAACACGGAAACAGATCACCAACCCTCTCACTGGCAAACTGATGTGAGTCCAGATGTGCATAGTCTCAGACGGGGCAGGGCTAAACGTCACTGCTAAGTACGACTTGGTACAAACCTGGGCAAACTCCGGGTTCCGTTCTTGGCGAAGTATCGTCCTCGATGGAAGAATGCAGAGCGGAGACAGTGGCACTGTATCGTTAGTACCCTTCGTTTTATCATCGCCGATCTTGTTGACATGTCTGCCGTACAGTTGTCAGTGAACCCCGGATCCTTCAGATCTTCAACGTAGGTCGATATTTCATCGTGCACGCCCACGAATGCTAACTTGTCATTCTCTAGTACACGGAGCGAAAAGATGTCGAAGACGTCCAATACATCACTTTCCTGTTGATGGCTCGTGCAGGACTGCGTGCCCTGGAGTTCTACGACCCAGCTACTAAGAAGCACGGGCAGGCACACATGCAGGCCCGGTAAGTAGCGATCTCCGCGTCCTACGATATTCTCCTATACTCACTGACACCACGTAGACTCGGGATTACGCAGCACCTCATCAAGTCAGGCATCGCGCGGCTCGAGGAGGTCCGCGGGGCCGATGGCACGCTGGAGAACCTCTACATCAGGGTACGCCCCTTCCTCCATTCCCGCGCAAGGCACGGTATCCCTGACCGCGCGGTACGCAGGTGGACAAGGACAAGGTGCTCACCCACGGCTGTGAGGTCGCGGGTAAGCTTCTCATCGAGCTTCAAGTGCGGAAGAGCACTGCGGACGGTCCGGGCGCGCGCGAGTACTACACGCAGTTGACGACGCCTCTGCCCGGGTGGGAGGGTGAGATCCGGGACTTGGTCCTCAAGAAGAAACTGGTACGTGCCTGGTGCTGATGGCCAGGCTTGGCCTTGTATGCAAAATCGTACTGACATGCTTACCCCCCAGCCCCGCAAGATCTTCGTGCAGCCGAACACCTTCATCGAGAATGACGAAGTCGTGCTAAAGGAATATCCCTTGACTATTCCTGGCGTCATTGAGAGCTTCATCGAGAGGCAGCTCTGATCGTCGATGGCATACAATGCTAGCAATGCTAGCTACTCTCCTCTATGTTGATTTAGGGTGATATTCCGTTGGAGGAATAGGGTACGTGAATGAATGGTCGAATATATACAGTGCGAATTATGGGTTGTGCAACTTGACCGATGTACAATAAGTACAATATCAGTGCTACATGGGTAACATGTCAACGTCTGAATAGTAGTAGTGTCTGTGGGGATAGTATGCGTACGTATGAATATTCTATGCTGTGGATGAGAGTCATGTTCAGACGATGGGGATAAGGTTAGAAAGTCTCCTTAACTAAGGCTACTATCACAGTAACACTAAGTTAAGGGTTTCAATAGAGGATCCGTAGAAGAGGATAGGGATACGCACTCATCTTCTTTCTGCAAGGGAGCATTAACATCAGGGCTGATTTTAACTGCACACGAAAGAATACGCACCCCACCACGGAAATACATCCCCTCACGTGCGGCCGCTCGCTCGAACGGACTGACGCGATTCTTCTTCTGCATGCATACCATAGCGTACTCAACTAATCGCTCAGCAATGGTTTGCACGAGCTGGTCATCCAACAACTACAGGCAGACTGTGAGACAAGGTCATGTCCGGCTAGCGGGACATACGTCTTGAGCAATCTGCTTTTCATGCGGATTCTCCTCTTGCTGAGAGTTTGATATTGGGGTGGACGAAGTGAACTGACGCGAGACCAGGGTGCAGATGGTGCTCATCTCTACCGGGAATACGTTATCCGACAGGCCGTCTGTCTATGAGAACGAGGGCATCAGCTTATCGAGGCCTTGTACAAGCCACAAGTGTACTCACGTATGCAACAACAATATCTCCATCGCGTAGTTTTGTTTCGTAGATATCGGCCTCGCGAGGCGAATCGACGACAGCGCGCGAGAAGCGAGGCACCGCTTTTGGCAGCTTGGACAACTGTCTGCGACAAGTGAATACATGCGAAGAGTCGTTGTCTCGTGAATTTACCTGGGACAGTTGAAGAAATGTTGTTGTGGGCGCTGTTGGTAGAGCACGTTCGACGAGCGGAATATTGAGAAGCCACTGTCCCCCAAGCTAGATACGCATCTTCAGTGATGCGACGAGGGGAAGCAAGTATCGCACGCACTTTGCACTACGAAGGACGCCGGACGCGGAGTTCAGAGTGAGTAAGCAGGCAGTACTAGACCCTGGTGCACGTTAGCTGGTCAGCATTCACTTAGGATATGAAGTGAAGAAGCTTACCAGCCTTGACATCCCGTTCGCGCAGCACGCCTCCATATGCGAGTTCCAAGCACTCCGCTGGGCTCATCTCCCAGCCTTCGACTTGTTGAATCTGTTCCGAGTCTTGGATAGGATCCGTCTCTGGCTCGCCTGCCCATGAAGACTTGGAGTACCGGTGCGCGTGGTACATCAATGCCTGCGAGAACAGCGATGGGTCCACTCCGGAGTCGACCCATCCTCCGACACCGTCTGCTAGACCGAACGATACACCCTGATAGAAACAGACGCGCGTTGGACAAGCACACACAGGTGAAAATCAGAAAGATAGATCGTCCTGAAGGAGGCTTACCTACCGACTGATTGCGCATCTGGATCGCGGTCACTAATCAACACATATGCGGGAGGTCGCAACTGGCTGCACTTACATCCTGCACGTAGAAGAAATCTTCGCCGACGTAGTTCCCTACAGACGAGTTGAATTTGGATAGCATGTCGTCCTTCCATTTGCCAATGGTACCGTCCGGTGCAAATGGTTTCGTCTTGATGCGGCGCATTTGTGGGTCTGGCTGTTTGCCTGCCCAGCTTGCTCCGACGTGAAAGCGGTACGGCCTCGGCAGCGAGGAGTATGCACGACGCCCAGGGTTGAGCAGCAAGCCTGTAGTTTTTGTTGTACTGCTAGCAAGCGACATGTTGTTGAGGGTCCTGTGGGCGGCGAATAAGGGGGAATGAATGCAGTCGCTTGGTCTTTGCACAGCGAAACGGACGCGCGCGCGACCTTGGGCGCCTCGGACGCGACATCATCGGCACGTGCATACCACCTGAAGGGACTCAGTGACTCTTCCAAGTTCGTGTGGGTATCTGATCTATAGGTGTGCTCACTCTTAGATGCGCGTACCACTCCGATGCATATACTGAGTACTTGGGATATCTTTCCTCTGCCGACGGCCTGCGCTCTATCTACGATATTCACTCTGCATCACATGGGCGGTTGGCACAGTTGGTAGCGCGCACGCTTCGCATCGCGTGATTGCATGCGTGAGGTCCAGGTTTCAAATACCTGATCGTCCATTCTTTTCGTTTTTGCTTTGTTCACGCCATGGTAGGCTGGTATGAACGCCAGTATGCTCTGTGACGCATCGACTCAAGCTCTCATGATAGCGGGAGCATTACATCACTAGAAAAGAATAGCACAATATACAACAGGTAGGTTACGTGTCGCAACTTTCCGTACTGAATTTAAATGCTCGCGTCATTGAAATGGGATTCTAATTGCATTTTAACCACGCGAGACGCCCTTACAATATACTAGCATCTGTGACCATGCTATGGAATCCTGAGACACCGATCAAAATACATTACGATGCCAAAGGTTCTGATTGAAACACATTACAACACTGTGTAATGCCAAAAGAGACATTTAAATTGTATTGTAATGCATTTGAATGGGAAATTCACATGAGTTTCACTTTCATTCTAATGCATTTGAGTATCCCTTTTCGCCTTGATTTGAATGCATTTTAAGGCTTTATGAAAAGTTGGGACACGGCGTGAATCCGTTTAATGTCGGACGTCCGAATGGAGAAAACAATCGGAATCTCAACTACCCCAAGCTGTCCAATCAAAAGATGTAGACTCTGTTGACCTGGACTTCGTCTTAGATTTAGATTTAGTGGACGAAGGTTTACTGTGAGTGGTAGGTGTCGACAAGTTCTTGGGTGTGAGCGTGCTAGTGGGTCTGAACCCCGCGCTGCAGTCAGTCCGCTTGCTAGCAGCGAGCAGTGACGGGTCGAGCATTGCCTGAGTCTTCTTCGCACTGGGGGCTGCCGAAGAAGATACCCGCCGTCGTGTCGCAGAAGCTTGGGCGCGAGCTTCAGGAGGCAAGGGGGGTACGGGGAGCTGGGAAATGGGCTTTAACTTCTTCGTAGTCGTTGCTGGTAAGGATGACTTGAAAGACAGCGTCGACACAGGTGCGGCGTCGGCGCAATCGCTGAGAGTACGTTTGGCCGGGACAGAGGATGCTGTGGATATTCGAGTCAGCGCTAGAGGACATCGAGTGATTGGGCTGCACGCACTCGAAGCTTGTGCCTCTACCCTGGAGGTGACTCTTGTCTTGTCGTTAGACTTTGACTTCGTGGACCTCGCGAACGGATTCGACGAGACCTTCCGCGCCGCCTCGCCCGAGGATTCGGCAGTGGCACTCACAAGGGCAGCATCGTGTGATACTTGCCGCTCCTTCAAGCTCGCATGCAGAGCGGTCACTGCGGTCTTCACCTCTGCACGCTCACGGACACCGTCTGCGGAGAGCGTACGCGCGTCCGCTAGTGGCGGGTCAAGCTTTGCCTTCTTCCGCTGCATCTTCACAGACCCCGCTTCGGGCGAAGGCAACAAACTCCACGCAGGCGGGAAGCGGAAGAGCATTAGCGGTCTATCGTCCGGTTTGCAGGCTGTCCTAGAACCGGAGCGCTTTGTTGCTCGAGGAACGCGGGAGGTAGGCATGGGTTGCTCGTAGAACTTCATGACGGAGATGCGTCGGGCTCCTTGGAATCCTTCTTCCAGAGCTGCTGCGGCCATTGCATTCTCCCGTTCGCAAATTCTGTCGTTGACGCACCCGGAACAATCGCAACGTATATCAAGGAGGTCCTGGTCGTCAGACGAATGCCTAGAAGCATTGGGTCTAGCCGTGGCCTCAAGTCTGCGGTGGAGGGGAAGAGATGATGCAGCATCACATGCGGGCGGAAGGAAAACGTCCCGTCGAGTACCTATTGACGGTGCGACATTTGGTAGGTCCATAGCGCGAAGGCTGCGGCGTTCCGCGATAGATAGTTTCCCGTATTGCAGCCCAAGAACATTCAGGAAGTAGGGGGGTGAATGTGAGTATAGCGGACACTGTTCCCTAGCGGCGATTGAGTTCAGAGCAGAGAGCGCATCCGGTAGAGTGGCAGGATAAAACAGATGTGCATCTTCGCAATGCCTGAAATCTTTCGCCTTGCTGGATTTGCACCGAGTTCCTCTGACATCTATCGGTGCCATTATCAATCTCTCACAAGTGACGCTAACGTAAACTGAGGGGGGCACATACCGACAACGGACAACAGTGGGAACAACGGGAGATGAGCGAACACATCGCTGTTCACGTTCATGCAATCGCGTAGGCTGAGAATGCGCAAGCCCCACGGGCCGCGTCTGTTGGCACTAGGCGGAATGTCTACAACATCTTCTTCGTCAGCAGTAGTCAAAGTCTTTGCGAGCACCTTGACGGCCCACGCGCTGAGTGCGGTCCCGCTAGCATCGAAGGCGCAGAGGGAGTGCAGGTCTTTCAACAGGACGACATTCTCGTCTGTGAGTTCTTCGCACCCGGGGAGTGCTAGAGTCGTGACAAGGGCGAAGTCCACGGTGGGTGGTATGCGCTGGAGCAGGGTAAGGTGATGGTCGGCCAATGGGAGCGTGTATGAACGGAACTGAGGTGGGAGGCCGTGATAGAGTTGTGTGAGCAGTGCCCAAAGTCGAGGATCAACCAGTCTCATATCTAGTGGGTTGTCTGTTCGGTACGAAGGGATGAGCTCGCGTAGTATGTCGTGTGCGCCAGGAGAGCTTGGTGGTCTGTAGTTGAACCTCAGGGAACCCAAAGTATACACCTGGTCTGGATAGTCAAGCAGACTTTGAACGCAAAAGTAGGTGAGAGAAGGCAGATGGCTTGGCTTCCCGTGTTCTCGAGCAGCAATCTCGTACGGGGCGGCTGTCTGTGACGCCTGGGGAAGCGTGGATTTGAGGATGGTGATGCCTGCGTCGTCGTCGGTACGCGTTTGGCGCGGTCGCCATAGGCGGATAGGTCTACTCATCAGCAAAGGGCCTCAGCTCTGCGGGCAATCGAATAACTGGCTGAGCAGACCATGCGTCGAGCACGTTGTAAGGAAGATAATTCGACGACGCGTCCACGAGCGCGTGGCTGCTGACTTTCCCACGAAGCCACAACGCGATCATGTGACCGTGGCCGACGTCCTGTCCTCAAGGCCGCACCTACTTGGTCACCCAACATATACGGACTATGATCTGTGCGACAAGACGACCAGCCTGCTCGAGGTAAACATCATTATGTGATGGTACCTGTGCGGCTCCGGATTCAATCATATATAGGGTACAAGACAGTCTTTACACTGGTTCTTTTCAACGCATACCCACTCGAAGATGCTTACAGGTTATAACAATGTCATGACTACTTACGTTTTGATAAACGTTGCTGCGCCGTGTGTGTCAGCTTGTGATTTGGCCGTGATCGACGTCGGGGAGAGACCCCCGCTCGCGTCTAGCATGTCCGCCGAGCCAGAGGGAAAGACGTGCTGTCGGTATAATCCTCGTCGAGTAAAGAGTAGCCGAGCAGGCAAGGCCGGGGGGCGTGGTGAGAGAGGGGCAGGATCAGAAGAGGATGAAGCTGGGTGAAGCAATTAGCGAGCGCCTAGTGCTCCAGGGCTTGCCAATGAGTTCCCACGAGGAATCAAGGCAGTGAGCAAAAGGAGGCGACGCTGTCCATTCCCGTATCACCCACAACGGCTGGCTCCCCCAGTCGACCGCGCAAGGCCTCCCTCTTCATCACTCCCACTGCTACCAGCCTTTCGCTGACTTCCACTCTTTAATCACTGTCCTTCGTAGCACCACGTCACCTAGCCCATGGCCGCTCCTCCAGGATATGGACCCCCACATACCCACAACCCGTTCGCTGACGGAGCGTCGTCGCCCTACGGAGCACCCTTGCGCCAATACTCCGGAGATAATGAATATGCTAGTCGCAATGCTAGTAATGTGCCGTTAAACAACCCTGCGTATTACGACTCCGACCCCAGATGTGAGTTCTCCCCCCACACATCCCCTCCCTTTCCATTCCCGTGTCTCATTCGCTTTACTGACTACACTATAGCCGCAGGGGGTAGCGTCGAGTCGGTGGACGCGTACGACCGTCCGTACAGTGCGGCTTCTGACTCTCGCTTCAGCACTGGCACCGCGGATGGTCCATATGGCCCCTTCGCCGATATGCCTGGCTCTGCTGAGCCATACCCTGCATGGACAGCCGAGAAGGATATACCCATGTCTGCCGAGGAGATTGAGGACATCTTCCTTGACCTTGCCCAGAAGTTTGGGTTTCAGAGGGACTCGATGCGAAACATGGTCAGTCTACCATCGATTCCATTCACTGCTGTGTTATCTGACGGCGGGACACACCCAGTACGATTTCCTCATGCAACTTCTGGACTCGAGGGCATCCCGCATGTCGCCCAACCAGGCCCTCATCACTATCCACGCCGACTACATCGGTGGCCAACACGCCAACTACCGCAAGTGGTACTTCGCCGCGCAGCTCAACCTCGACGATGCTGTCGGACAGTCGCAAAACCCTGGCTTAACACGCCTGCGTAGTGTGAAGGGTAAAGCGCCGGCCCCAAGTGCGAAGCACCTAGACAGCGCTCTCAACCGCTGGCGCAACGCGATGCACAATATGAGCCAGTATGACCGCTTGCGCCAGATTGCTCTCTGGCTCCTATGCTGGGCTGAAGCTGGCAATGTTCGGTTCACGCCCGAATGTCTTGCCTTCCTTTTTAAGTGCGCCGACGACTTCTATCGTAGCCCCGAGTGCCAGAACCGCGTCGACCCTGTCCCTGAGGGTCTCTATCTCGAAAACGTCATCAAACCTCTGTACCGCTTTATGCGTGATCAGGGCTACGAGGTCGTTGAGGGCAAGTTCGTACGGAGGGAGAAGGACCACAATGAGATTATTGGGTACGACGACATCAACCAATTGTTCTGGTATCCAGAGGGCATTGCAAAGATCGTGCTCAACGATGGTGTAGGTTTTTTTTATCTGTTTTGGCGGTGAGTCACTCGCTAAGAAGCTCTTTGGTAGACGCGGTTGGTCGACATCCCCCCGGCTCAGCGGTTCCCGAAGCTTGCTAAAGTGAACTGGAACCGTGTCTTCTTCAAGACCTTCTTCGAGAAGCGGTCGCTCATGCACTTGCTCATCAATTTCAACCGGATATGGATCTTGCACATCGCGTTCTACTGGTTCTTCACCGCCTTCAACTCGCCCAAGGTGTACACTCCAACTAACAAGACCAGTCCGAGTGCTGCTATGACGTGGTCCGCCACGGCCCTCGGTGGCGCCGTCGCGACTTTCATCATGATCTGGGCGACGCTTGCCGAGTTCAGCTTCACGCCGACGACTTGGAATAACGCCTCTCATCTCACGACTCGCCTTATCTTCCTGCTTGTCATCCTCGCTCTTACTGGTGGTCCGACGGTATACATTGCCCTTGTAGACACCTCCAAGTCCAACATTCCGCTGTACGTTTCCTATGCGCAGTTCGGGATCTCCGTCGCATCGGCAGTGGCGTTCGCCATAATCCCGTCTGGCCGCATGTTTGGCGACCGCGTTGCGGGCAAGTCGCGGAAGTATCTTGCCTCGCAGACGTTCACTGCGGCTTATCCGACCCTCACTTCCGGCGCCCGCATCGGGTCTGTAGGGCTATGGGTACTCACCTTCGGTTGCAAGTACTCCGAGTCGTATTTCTTCCTTGCATCCTCGATCAGCCAGCCTATCGCGGTCATGGCGCACATGAATGTGCAAAACTGTAGCGACAAGTTCTTCGGTAGCGCACTCTGCAGTAACCAGGTCAAGTTCTCCCTTGCCATCATGTATGTGATGGACATGATCCTCTTCTTCCTGGACACGTATCTTTGGTACATCATTTGGATCGTCGTGTTCAGCATCTGCCGCTCGTTTTACCTCGGGCTGTCTATCTGGACACCGTGGAAGGAGGTCTACACGCGCATGCCGAAACGGATCTACGCCAAGCTTTTGGCGACTGCTGAGATGGAGGTCAAGTACAAACCCAAGGTAAGCGAGCTTCGTCTCAAACTGAACTGCGTTGCTGACCGTGGTATGTCAGGTCCTTGTATCCCAGATCTGGAACGCTATCATCATCTCGATGTACCGCGAGCACCTCCTGTCGATTCAGCATGTGCAGAAGCTTTTGTACCACCAGGTCGATGGTCCTGACGGTCGCCGCGTACTGCGTGCACCGCCATTCTTCACGCACAATACCGGCCAGGAGAGTGACTTCTTCCCCAATAATGGCGAAGCAGAGCGTCGTATTTCCTTCTTCGCGGCTTCCCTCACAACGGCCTTCCCTGACCCGCTTCCTGTCGAGTGTATGCCGACATTCACGGTCCTCGTCCCGCACTACTCGGAGAAGATCCTCCTGAGTTTACGGGAGATTATCAGGGAGGAAGACCAGAACACGCGCGTCACGCTGCTGGAGTACCTCAAGCAACTTCACCCTATCGAGTGGGACAACTTCGTCAAAGACACAAAGATTCTCGCCGAAGAGAGCTCAGGCACGAACACTGTGGACGGCGATCTCAATGAGAAGCATGATAACCGCACCGACGATCTTCCGTTCTACTGTATCGGTTTCAAGACATCGGCTCCGGAGTACACCCTGCGCACGCGTATCTGGGCATCGCTCCGGGCACAGACGCTCTACCGCACGGTGTCCGGTATGATGAATTACTCGAAGGCCATCAAACTGCTCTACCGTGTCGAGAACCCCCAGATTGTACAGCGCTTCGCCGGCAACACTGACCGGCTGGAACGCGAGCTTGAGCGCATGTCTCGGCGCAAGTTCAAATTCACCGTGTCCATGCAGCGCTACGCAAAGTTCAACAAGGAGGAGCTCGAGAACGCGGAGTTCCTACTTCGCGCGTATCCGGACCTGCAGATCGCGTATCTGGATGAAGAGCCCGGCGACAAGGGTACCGACCCCAGGCTATTCTCGATACTGATCGATGGGCACTCAGAGTTTGACGAGAAGACTGGCAAGAGGAAGCCGAAGTTCCGTGTCGAGTTGCCCGGTAACCCTATTCTTGGTGACGGGAAGTCCGACAATCAGAACCACGCGATCATCTTTTACCGCGGCGAGTACCTGCAGCTCATCGACGCTAACCAGGATAACTACCTGGAGGAGTGTATCAAGATCCGGAATATTCTGGGCGAGTTCGAGCAATACACCACGTCTAGCCAAAGCCCGTACGCTCAGTGGGGTCAACAGGAGTTCAAGAAGGCCCCGGTCGCCATCGTCGGTACTCGCGAATACATTTTCTCGGAGAACATTGGTGTGCTCGGTGACATCGCTGCCGGAAAGGAGCAGACGTTCGGTACGATGACGCCTCGTTGTCTAGCCTGGATCGGCGGTAAACTGCACTACGGTCACCCCGATTTCCTAAACGCAGCGTTCATGACGACGCGTGGTGGTGTGTCCAAGGCGCAGAAGGGCCTGCACCTGAACGAAGATATCTTCGCTGGTATGACTGCCCTGTCTCGCGGTGGTCGTATCAAGCACGCGGAGTACTACCAGTGCGGCAAGGGACGTGATCTTGGTTTCGGTACTATCCTGAACTTCCAGACGAAGCTTGGCACGGGTATGGGTGAGCAGATGCTCAGTCGAGAGTACTACTACCTCGGCACGCAGCTCCCTCTTGACCGGTTCCTCACATTCTACTACGGGCACCCGGGTTTCCACATGAACAATATCCTCGTCATCCTGTCCGTTCAAATTTTCATGGTTACGCGTAAGTGTCCTCCTTGCCACATGATGCGATGTCCCGCTGACTTGCCATGTAGTGTTGTATCTTGGAACTCTCAACAAGGAGCTCTCTATTTGCTTGACTGATTCAAATGGAGACGTCACCATCGGCCAAGATGGTTGCTACAACCTCAGTCCTGTCTTTGATTGGGTCAGGCGTTGCATCGTGTCCATTTTCCTGGTGTTCTTCATCGCATTCCTGCCGCTGTTCTTGCAAGGTGAGCACAGTGACTTCGACTGTCAAGCAGCATGCTCATTCGATGACTCATTAGAACTACTCGAGCGAGGTACTGGCAAGGCCCTCGTTCGACTCGGCAAGCAGTTCCTGTCCCTGTCCCCCATCTTCGAGGTTTTCTCGACCCGGATCTACTCGCAGTCGATCGTAAGCAACTTGACATTTGGTGGTGCCCGCTACATCGCAACTGGACGTGGTTTCGCGACTACCCGCATCTCGTTCACCATTCTATACTCACGCTTCGCCGGCCCGAGCATTTACATGGGTATGCGCAACGTACTTTTGCTCACGTATGCCACCATGGCCCTTTGGACTCCCTACCTCATCTACTTCTGGTTCTCGGTTGCGTCTCTCTGCATCGCACCCTTCGTCTTCAACCCCCATCAATTCAACTTCGCGGACTTCATCATCGACTATCGGGAGTTCCTTCGTTGGATGTCCCGTGGCAACTCCCGTACGAAGGCTAGCAGCTGGTACGGCTACTGCCGTCTGTCGCGTACCATGATCACCGGTTACAAGAAGAAGAAACTTGGTCACCCCTCGGAGAAGCTGTCTGGTGATGTTCCCCGTGCCAGGTGGCGGGCGGTTCTGCTCTCGGAGATTGTGTGGCCGATCTTCATGGCAGCTCTCTTCATCGTCGCCTACATGTTTGTCAAGTCCTTCCCGGTTAAGGGCCAGACGAACCCGAGCCCCTTGATCCGCATCCTGGTGATCGCCATCGGGCCCGTTGCTTGGAACGCCTGCATGCTTCTGACGCTGTTCTTTGTCTCGCTCTTCCTGGGTCCTGTCATGTCGGGTTGGACGAAGTTCGCAAGCGTCATGGCTGGTTTGGCCCACTTCCTCGCCTTGCTTGGATTGATCGGATTCTTTGAGTTCTTCGTAAGTCTCCCCTGCGTGCTGAGTATATAGTCAAACTCATACACTTTTGCAGTGGTTCTTGGAACTCTGGGATGCTTCTCACGCAGTTCTGGGCGTCATCTCTATCGTCTCAGTCCAGCGTGCTATTCAGAAGTTCCTCATCTCCGTGTTCCTTTCCCGGGAGTACAAGCACGACGAGACAAATCGTGCGTGGTGGTCAGGCAAGTGGTACGGCCGCGGTCTCGGTACCTCGGCTCTGTCGCAGACAGCGCGTGAGTTCGTCGTCAAGATCGTGGAGATGTCCCTCTGGAGCTCCGACTTCCTCATGGGGCATATATTGCTCATCGTCTTGACGCCGCCTACACTCATTCCCTTCGTAGACAAGTTACATTCGACCATGATGTGTATGTTTTATCCTTGTGTATGCGTCCATCTGCTGATCATCCGAACAGTTTGGCTGCGCCCGTCGAAGCAAATTCGGCCTCCCCTCTTCTCCACCAAGCAGAAGCGACAGCGTCGCTGGATTGTGAGTTGAGTCTATACATACTTGTATTGTACTGACTGCCCTGCCACAGGTGGTTAAATACACCGTCACTTATTTCGTTGTAGTTGCGGGCCTCGCCGCGCTTGTCATCCTCCGTACGTTGCCACAGGCTCACCAACGCATTCATCGTACTGATTGTCTTGCTCTCAGCTACCCTTTTCCGAGATCACCTAACATGGAATTGCACCGTATGTCAAAACATCTAATGGCCCTCGTACACTTTGTCTCCTGGATGGACTATTCCGCATTACCGCGGACCGTTTGGTAGACATTCACTGTATATCCATATACTCACTCTTGGCTACCTTTGTAATATTGATAGAGTTCATTGCATCCGTACATGTTGTTCAACAATCCGACATTCAGTACACCCAGGCCAGCAATAAAGAAGAGGTTACGACATCAGGATGGACATTGAAATTGGCCGATCCCGGAAATTCAATGTGTTGCTGTCGTCGCGCGTTGCCGTTTGCAGGGTTTTCGCAGTATCCTGTGAGCGGCGCTGGGGAATCCTTAAGTCCCCAGAGAGCGATAAGACGGAAAACGACCTACTTTGATGTCTTGCGTCGTCTTGCGCATCTCTTGCAAAACGCAGGAGTCGCGCTTGCGGAACTCGTTCTCCTTGCCTTTGGGCTTGCGTTTATCTTGTTGTTCTCTGCAATGAGTGAGGTCTGCGCGGAGCCTCTCGATGATCAGTTCTAACTGAAGAACGATCACCTCCGTCGACCCTTTGGCGAAGGCATGCATCGCTGTCTTCAACTCGGTATTCTCCTTCTCAAGTTTCTCAATGGTACGGATGTTCTTTACGGCGAGTTCCTGCGCGTCCTGCATGGTGCGAAGCTTCTCTTGCCATTCCTTTGCGTCGGCGATGCGCCGAACGGCCTCTTTCTCAGCTATCGTCTTGCTCTGCGAGAGCATAGCATTCTCGTTTTGCAGCATGAGGATGCGGTCTTCCGCCCGCCGAGAACGTGCCTCGATCTCGCGCCGGAGTTCACGCTCGGTGTCGAGAGCAGAAGCGGAAGCATCGACACAGTCGTTCATCCGGCGTGAGGACGAATGGACGACCCCTTGTAAAGAGTGTAAATGTTGCCGGAGCGTGTCTTTCTCTGCCGCCAGATTGCGCAGCTCAAGACGAAGAGCATCCTCGATTGAGGCTCCTGCGTTGCGTTCATTCCGCATCTTCACGACCTGGGAGGTGAGCAATTCAACCCGATGAGCGAGGCTGACGCCGACGGCATTCTCATCCTCTTCGGCATCGGACATTATTGGCGGTAATGGTGTCGTCGCATCAAAGGCGGGGATGGGGAGCAGGATGCTAGAGCGCCCAATATCAAGACTAAGAGTCTTCCTGTGCTTTGAAGGGAAGAGCAGTGCAGAGCGGGAGTACCGAAGCGATTCCCGCGGTTCGCCTTTGCCGCAGGGAGTGAAGAGGGAGCGAGGTGTCGTCACGGGGGAAAGCTTGACGGACTGGGATCGCTTGATACCAGCAGTCACTGACCTCTTCATCTTATCCATGGACAAGCGGGGCCGTGCATCTGGGGTGCTGTCTGGTGTTAAGAGGAGAGACATGCCGACTGAGCAGGGGAGGGGGGCAAAGCAGAGTGAAAGCAACGGACTAGGATGGCAAACAGCATGGACCAGGAATGTGGTTGGGCCAGATACGCTCTCACAGGTTGCTGACAGATTGTGGGTGAATTGGCCATGAGTACGCATGCATGCCAGCCTCCTCCGAGTCCCCATTACTACAGGGTAGTATTGGCCGTTTGAACGTCGTGAGCCCTGCAGCGGAATTACTGATGTTATAGACATAGGGCTATGAATGCACCAGGACGAGATGCACGTTCAGTCAGAGTGCCAACCCATCGTCCACCAGTCCATGGCCGGTGTCTTCGTGCTGTAGCCTCATAGCGTGTAGCACCTAGGATCCAGCAGGAGTAGAGAAGCAGAATGACCGACCCGCTGAGATGAAAGGAGAGCTAAAGGCTCGAGAGCATGATCGCGTCGCGTCCTTGCAACCCGCGCTTGCATTCCAACCGGCTTCACCGTCGCACACTACTATCCGCTATCCGGTTGCGGGCCTCTGCCTTCGTTCTCATCTGGCTCCGGAAGCCGAGGCCTGCTAACCTCCGCAATCATGGATTACTTCTCAAAGTTCCTTCGTTCGACCAGCCAACCCAACCCCAAAGTCGAGGTTCGCCCACGTACAGGATAGCAGTAGTGCGCGGTGCTAAACACGCAACAGGTCGACCATGCACTGGAGTTTCATAAATCATGGATGCTCATAAAGGCACGTTGCTGCAACCCTGAGGTATACAGTCTCGGGCTAATGACGCGACAGAATACTTTGATGCACCCAGACGAGAGGCAGCTCTCGCGGGGCATCAAGTCCACCGATGTTCCAGTACATCTTCAGTCGATGGTCGACGCGCTTGTGTGGGAATCAACGCGGACTGAGGCAGGGTGCGTAGCCATGCTATAGACACAGTTCCCATTAAGCTAATTTGACCCAGAGAGACAGGTGCTTGCCTTGAGTACCTACTGAAGAATGGTATGTCCTACTCAGATTATTCTGGCACATCCAGTCTTTATACCACCTCTGCAGATGTCCTGGGCACCCTTGTCAAGCTGAGCGAGGCGGACCGTCCGTTTGGCACTCAGGCCGAGGTCCTACGAGCAGTGCAAAACATGGTTGTCCTCCTGGACGAACAATTCCTTGTACATTCAGCCGTTCACAAAGCCGTCCTTAGGCTTCTCAGGAACTGCGTGGGCGATGACATACAGGAACAACTCGATGGTCGCAACAAGGTCATGGGTGCAGCAGGCAACGCCGTTCGTAGCCAACCGTCCGAGTACGAGGAAGACCGTAAGTACTCTTAGAATGACAAAAGTACATGCTGATAGTAGTATCACCCAGTTGTGAACTTACTTTGCATCCTATGCAGCAGAATCCGGACGTATCGGGAATTGCTCATGATCTTCTTCCACGACAAGCTCTGGTACAGACCTGAGCCGCTTTTCGCCGTGGACGAAGAAGACGAAGACGAGGAGGACGAAGGCGATCAAGAGACTCTAGTGGAGCAGGGTAGCATTGCAGAGACGGAGAGGGACTCTACCTTAGACGGGCCAACGACCCCCCGGGCTGGCTCGCCATCGCCATCACAAGATACCGAAAGTTCTGCCCTCGCATCCTCAGTAACTAAGAAGCCGGAGTACGAATTTCTCCTCTTCAACTACTTGCTACGCTTCGTGCACCGAGAAGGCCGGATTGGCGATTTCGCGCGTGCCGGTCTACTCTTCCTCATGGACGTCGCTATGTCTCCCACGGGCGCACAGAATCGCACTACAGACGGCGTACCGCTCTCTTCATCCACTTCCTCGCAGTCGGACTCCCAGACTGACCCTGCCGCAGATGCCGGGCTCGCTCTAGCAGAGTACATCATCGACGGAGACTTCTCTGAGGTCCTGGCCGCCGGTGTATCGGCAGTGTACTCACTGCTACCGTCCAAGCTTGAGGTACGCCCGCCCGCCCCTTCCGAAACCGCGACGGGCACAACTATGATCCTCGGAAGCACCGCCGCAGAACCGTCAGCAGAGGAGAAGGAGAAGGAGGAAGAAGCCCGAGAGAAAAGCCGCGCTATGGGTCTCGAGGAGGCCTCTAGCCCAGGGTTTAAGTCTCGCCTCGACCACTTCCTGAAACTCCTTGAATTCCTGCAGGACGTACTCCGCCGCCATGTTGTCCGCGATACGGGCGACGACACGTTCGACGCGTCGGCGCTCGTCGGCTCCGCGATCGTGCAGTCCATCCTAGATGCCATCCGGAAGGTGTTCCTCGAAAATGTGCTGTATCCTGCAATCCTGGAATGCTCAGACGCGGACGGCAGCGCCGTTGCAGTGATGTCATACATCGACATCATGATCCGCACGCTACAGAACGGGCAGCTCGCCGACATACTCGTCGACTTCCTTATGAGTGAAGACAACAGCGAGCTCGCAAAGAGCCGGGCCAGGCATCAGCATCAGAACACTCTCACCTTGAACGGGCCGCCTGTGACGCGTGCACCCGCGAACGACAAAGAGAGGAAGTTGCGGCGCAGGCGGAGTACCGCGATGGTGCTACTGGAGATGGAGGCACCCGATGCCCGTCGGCAGTCGGAGTACTTCACGTCCATGGGCCGATTCACGCTGAAGGATCTGCTCTTGAGCAGTCTGCGATCGAAGTCGCAACCTACTGCTACTGCTGCCCTGCAGCTACTACAGACACTCCTCTTTCAGTACTGCCAGCTTTGCGTTGAACGACTTCTTGTTGTCATCCAAGATCCATATGCGACCAGCTTCCCACAACCAGCTACCCTAGAAGTCTTCGCCCCAAGCAAATCAGCCGGGGCCGAGGACGACGATGAAGAGACTTTCGTGTACCCTGGTTCGGAAGAGTCAGATGCCGTTCGCGCTGAGAGCCCGACGCTCGAGAGCACGATGCTCTTTGTGCAACCTGGTACTACTTATTGGACACATGAGCGCGAGATGGGCTTGTACCTCACTCTTGTCTCTCGGGTGGATCCTAATCACAGCGAAGACGCCTTCAGCACAGGGTATGAGCACTACCTCCGAGACGCGTTGCTGTCTATCGAGAGCTCGATATGCTTCCAACAAGACATGGATCCCGAAGTGCGGTCGAAGCTGAAGCACCGCCTCAATCCGAACGACCCGGTACTCTCTCTCGTACTAGAGGCACTGCGCAAGTTCTTCGCGAACACGCCTGAGATGAACATGGCCCTCACGGGTGTGCTCGCGACACTCGCGACATGCCCGGACCGCTCCCTCGCTGGCTGGCTCACGTTCGCGCCGAAAGACAACGACGCCGCCAATGGCGCAAGTGCGGGTAGCAGTGTGTTCACGTACGGCGACGATGGCGACGACCGTTCTGTAGACTTCCGCATCGAGGAGCGGCTCGCCGCGGGGACGCACTTCTTGCCCGCGTCCAGCATCGATGAACAGTCGCGCCCCGTCGTCCACTCCGTCTTCCACGGGCTCGTCTCACAGCTCGAGCGCTACCGGCAGATGGTCGACAACTTCGATCAGTACCTTATGGAGCGGAGGCAGGGCCTCCTCTTCAACGAGAACCTTACCGACGCCCTCACGCTCGCGCTCGACTTTGAGGGCGGCGCTCCGCCCAAGGCCGCCGGCACGCTTTCTGCGACAGGCTCAGCAGTGCCCGAGCTCAGCACGCCAAGGCCGCCAAAACCAAAGCCCAAGTCGACATCGTCCTCGCTCGTGTCGTTCCTCACGCCGAAGAAGAGCAGGCCTGCGAAAGCACTCGCGCCCGAGCCCACGACCCCGCCGCGGGACCGCGCGGTCGATGCAAGCCCGTTCGGGCCGCACTACCTGAAGACGGGTGCGATCGTCGTGGAGCCGTTCGCGGCGCCGGCACCGTCAGCGGGCCCGTGGACGCCGAAGAAGGCGCGGCGGTGGAATGCGGACGAGGAGGACGTGTTTGGGTCGTCGACACAGTGGGGCGAGGACCGCTTCAAGCAGGCGGCGGAAAGCAGCGAGGAGGAGGATGCAGAGGAGGAGAGGCACGCGAAACCGGCGAGCGTGACACTGTCGAGGCTGCTGGATAATGTGGTCATCTTGGAGGAGTCGATCAAGGAGCTCGTCGCGATTATCCATGCGAGACGAAGCCTTGGGATTGACTCGGTTCGATACTTGTAGATTAGAGTACATACCTGCCCTACGGTACACTTCGGACATGCGGACAGGCCGCGATGCTGGATTCGTTCTCAAAGTAAACCATATACCTGAGCGTGTGGTGAGTGCTCAGTAGATGAGGCCAGAAGAAAAATACATACAGGAGGATCCAGAGCCGGGACGGAAGGCAGACGCGTTATACTACAGACGATGGATAGGATACAGCGAAGGTGCCATCACCTGGCTTTGCGCGCCTTCTCATTCGCACGTCCCTTCTTCGGTGTAGCACTTGTACTTGTCTTTGCCTTGTCGCCAAACAGCTTCTCCTGAAGCTTGGCAAACTCCCCGTCGTCGATGTCGGGCATATCAGCACCGCCCTTCTTCGCCTTCTTCGTCGGCACCTCCTCGTCTTCCTCGTCCGCCGCCCTACTACGCTTCTTGCCCTTCTTGCCTTTCTTGCCTTTCGGTGCGGGTTCAGCGTATTTCTCCGCAAGACCATCGAAGAAGCTGTCCATGTTCTTGCGCTTCTTGAGGATGAGAGCCTGCAGCGCGGAGACGTCCTCCTCCTCTCCCGCTTCACTACTCTCCTTCGTTGCCTTCCCCTTGTCTTTCCCGCCACCCTTCCCCTTACGGGCGCCGGCCTTCCCGCTCCCATAAAATTCATCCCATACACCGAGCTCCTTGGCGAGCTCTTCTGCCTCTTCTGCCTCCTTTTGACTCTGTTTCTTGCGGACGAGCTTTGCCTTCTCGTCCTTCGTGCTCGGCTCCCATTCGGGAAGGGAGGACAGAGTGCCCTCGTGGATCAGTTTGGAGACTAAGACAATGAAACGCGCTTCATCGTCATGGGTGGAGTGAGGGATGTGCTTCATCATCTCCCCGATAGACCCGTTCGTCTCAATGTAGGCCTGCTTGATGTCCTCCACCTCCTCCTCAGAGCCTAGGAAAGGTCAGCTGCAGCCTCAAAGCACGCTACGTTGCACGTGCCTTGATACTGCTTCTTGATCTCGTCGAGTTTCTCCTTCGTCACACTGTCGAAGAGATCCTCAAAGTACGCTTCCCAGCCGCCCTCTCCGGGCTCGAGCCCTCCACCCTCGTCTGTCTTGCCCGTCTTGTCATAACGCGACCGCCTTCCCTCGTCAGAGAGTATGGTGTATGCAAAGCTGACCTGCTGAAACTTCAGCGACGCGTTGGCCTTGGCGGAGTCACTAGCGGTGGCGTGCTTGTCCGGATGGTGCGCGAGAGCGAGGCGGCGATACGCCTTCTTGATCTCCTCTGGTTTGGCGGCGCGGGGGATAGAAAGAACCTCGTAGAGATCTACGGATTCTGGGTCGGGGAACAAGTGAGAGATGGGGTCGGCGGCGTCGTCCATGGTAAGTGGTCGAACGGTGGCAGTCGAGTGTGAGCCACGGGCGCTCCGAGCGCGTTCACGCACTCTGACACGCTACACGTGACATTGGGTGAGCGCGTCAAGCGCCCACCGTATGGTAGCATAACGCCTCATATTGTGAAGAAAAGAGAAAAAAACACAACATGCACGTCTGATACTGGAACAACGTCTGGCGAAGACCAAAGATACAGTCCGGTCGTGTTGTACTACCTATGGTACATCGGCGTAGATCTAATAAAATAAGGACGTCATTAGCAAATGCTGAGCAGCAAAGCGTCGTAAGAAATTTATGTAAGAGTCCATCCAACAGCCCAACACCATATGAGCATGAATTTCCAAATCGAGAGCAGTCGATGACCTCGCGCCACCCCATCCTATCATCCACGCGCAGGCAATCACTCGATTGACAACCTTCTCTCGTCCAGCGCCGTTCCTGAACTGTACGAGTGCTTCGGGTCGGCCATGAAGCGATCGCCTGGGCGTTCGTGGAAAATGGAGGGTAAGTATTTGGTCCCCCACGTCACTCCTGATAGGAAACGTTAATTTACCGAGTAATGTCTCTTTCAGTTGTGTCGCGATAGGCTTGTAGTACTGACCATGCATTTTGCTGCTTTGCAATCCACGGCCGAAGTCGTGGAAACATTTACAGCCGATGCCGAAAGTGGCGAAGAGCAATAGTGATGCGACGATGGCTGTGAGGAATGCATGAGCAGGGGGAAACAGCTTATGTAAGTAAACGGCATACTGAATGTTGTCAGCGTTGCACGCGTAGAGAGGTACGTTTGTTCTGATGCGGGGTCGTAGAAGCGGTAGAGCTTGTAGACTGGCTGATGTGTAAGAGCTGCATACCGTTTTGTCAACATAAAGGATACTCACTGACTAAATGAAGATAAGGCGTGAGGTTATATAGCACAAAGAAGAAGGCCTGGACATACAGTAGGTCTGAGCCGCTAACATCAACACCAGAGAAATCGACATCAGCCTGAAGTGAACATAGTCAGTGAGCCGAGTGATTATCTGTGACAAGATATTCTTACACTTTGATCTCTCTCTGGACGGCGTAACCACACATGATGAGCAGTATCATCACTATTGGGATAGCCGCGACAGTGAGGCCAAACTCCGCAGTATCATCTTCGAGTACGACAATGAGAAGCTAACGAGGACAACGTCAGACTTTTTGATACTTCCCCATTCGAAGGCTAGGACGAACCTGCATCGTCACGCCCACGAAAACAAAGAAGTCGAGCTTGAGCAGGCAGATCATAATTTGGTAGTACTCATACATCTCTGTGGGCATCATAGCGGGTCAGCGAATCTGTACTTGAGCCAGTCAGAGTATACTGACGCTTCATTGCTGGGTTGGCACCGACGACATGGAAAATGGCCCAGCTGCGGGAGATCAATTTGTGCCACATAAAGCGGTGTTTGAGCGGCGCACCCAAATTCATGGTACAGTGACCTCACGAACCACATCAACGCAAACCATGAGAGCCCAATGATTATGGGGGGAACGATGAGAAATGGTTCGACCCTCTGCCAAACGTCGGACCGCCCGTACAACGCAGCCTTGGTTTCGTGGATTTCGATGGATGCGAAAACCAGCAAAGCAGCGTGGAACACTGTCAGACGGTAAGTGGTGTGGGATATCAAACGCAGGTTTTTCCAACGTACAGAGGAGGCCGAAGAGTTGGATCACATTGCGTAGCCGCAATGCGTCAAACGCCATCAGCATCTCAAATATCCTTGGCAAGGTTAGTAAACCGTACAATGAGGAGAACACATAGCTCTCACTCCGCCAGAATAAATATTGCAAGATAACAAGGCAAAGTCTAGCGCACGGGTTAAGTCGCAGGGCATCGCATCTGCCTGAGCTAAGCGTACCTTGTAACGAGATGTGTTGAATGCGATATCCTCCGACACCGCGACCTGAGATATGGCGAATAGAATGAATTCGCTTCCGTCGATATAACATGATACAACTTACGAGTCTGAAGGTAATAGATATCATCACGAGCACCACAATCCCCTCTACAAATGGCCCCTGTCAACGATCGTGCTGCCACAAGCCAAGGTTCAACTTACGAATGGCAACTGGTCGCAAATCGTAGTCAGCATGCAGTAGTATGATTACACACAAGAAGGAGCACGCACTAGTTGCGATGAACGCCTTTTGCGACCTCGTACTCAACAACGGTTCGACGGCCATGATCGGTGCGATGTTGGTTGGTTAGGCAGGGAGAAATTTACGGAGATTCAGGTGGCGCGTCCGCGTTCTGTGGAGAGGGTGATGGGCAGAAACGCGCGAGCTGCGCTGGTCGTGAACTCGTAACTTGTATGCGTTGAGCAGAGGAGGATGGCGGAGCGGTGCAAGAAGCCCGAGCCACTCAGCGCCGAGGCGACCTTAGCTCGTCTGAAGCATGTATTTACGTAATCAACCCGCCGTCTAGCCGCTCCGAGTGCATCCCGTCCGGCAGTGCTCGTTCCTTAGCAGGTACTCTCATCTCCCCCCTTCCAAGGCGGTGGGACACACAAGTTCACCCTCTCTTTGCGCAGCACATACCGGTGCTCACCCGTATCAGTCTCACAGCCTCTCGGTGCGCTCTTGACCAGCTCTCACCTCCGTACCAACTTCAAGTTACTGTAAACGCTGACGCTGCTGTTCGGCTTCACCGTTCAGCGCTGATGCATATGGCCTCGCGGTTTGACTGCACCCATGCTCGTTGGTCACCGCCCTCTTACAAGTCGGTTACCACTGTACTGCTCTTGGCGACTCCCGAGGAGGATGTCCCAACTCGATCGTCCACCTTGAATTCTTTGACACAAGATGCACGCCTGTACTCCAAGCTTCAAGCTTATTCGCCAGCCACCCCTGCATGTACTGAAAGTAGCTATGTGCTATAAATGACGTGTCGTAAATATGGAACTGCATGATGATCCGGTCAGTCTATCTTCGCGTTTTTGCCACGACACTCCCCGTGGCGATCATCTCAGAATGCCTCCCCGGCTCGCAAACTCCGTGCGACGGCATTTGCCACCTCCAGCTCCTCTCGCCAAAGGCACAAGATGTTCTCCCTCATCCAAGCTTGCCAGCCCTCCAGCCCAGTCAAGTCTTGCGTTGTTTGGTTTAGGCCTTCTTGTGCCCGACAGCTGACGCGATCGCATATACCGAGCAGGGTATCTCTCCATCCCCTCTCGTTCTCTTCTGATATGAGCTCTTTACGGCCGCCGAGGACATCTCTCCATATTTGTGTGACCGACGCGGATAGACTGCCAGTGATTGTCTCTGACATTGTAGCCAACTGGATCAAACGCAAGGCGGTAATGACTCTGTAGGACGGATGTGCCGGTGGAGGTGAGGAATCCAGTGTCCATTCGCTGCCAGGGGTAACAATAATAGTCATTAGTGCATGCCTACGTGTATATACACGGTGATGGTACCCCCAGTATCCCTCTTCCTCCAGCCTATCCATCAGCCACTGCTGAAGCGCGCTCGCTTCGCGCTGACCCTTGTGCGTCGGTTTGAGGTTCCGTATGCATTCCTCGACAAGATCTTGTACGTCTACTTCTCCGCGAAACTCACCACAAGCAATTGCCTGTGGCTCGAAGGCATTGACGAAGCCGTACTCCACGAGGAGTGTCCTATTCGCATGTCCACCGTAGCGCAGGTAGAGCTGTTGGCCTGCTTCGATAGTGGCATCGGTGTAGGACTTGAAGGTGAAGTCTCCAGCCGACGTCTGTGCGCCTGGCGGTCGAAGGGCCGTCTCAACAATTGGTGTAATGTGCGAAGATGCCTCGCTGTGGTTGGCGAAGTCAAGAACAGGACATAGCGTCAAGCAATTCTTCTCCGGGTCTTCTCCTCGGATCGGATAGTATATCGACCGCGTGTTCACTAATACCCTGATCAGTATTCGCATTGCGCGGAGCTCACTGAATGACTACCATTGAGCCAGGCCCAGCAGTAATCAGCCACGAGGGTCGAGGAGGATGACGTCCCATACGGTTTGGGGAAGTCTGCCTTCGGCCGGCTCGAGGTATCGAGCACATGTTGATGTTTGTTCTACGGCTGCTAGTGCGTATTACAATGCGTGATTACAAGTGGAAGACACTTACCAGGTACAGGCATATTGTCTGGTAATCCTCCAGGAATCGCGCGTAGAGTGTGTGCAGGACGTCCGACACACTAGGAGGCATATTTTCCAGGAAGAGTCCTTCCGTTGTTGTCTTCCCTTTAGGTATGCGATTCACGAGCCAAGCCAGAGGGTGGCTAGCGAAGCTCCGGGGCAGTGTGGATATGTAGGGTCCGAATGCTGGGTCAAGGGAGTCTTCTTCGCCCACAGGCCTATGCAATAAGAGATGCAGGGAAATGATCTGGACTGCGCTGAGGCATGTCTCAGTGTGTTGCGGATACAGCGGCCGCAGAGTATTGAGGTTCAGGAGTGCGTTCTTCGGTATTGTGAAGAGTATTGTAGATGGCTGTTGTGCGTAGGCGTTAGGATAATCCCAACGATCATCGGTTCACGGCCTGCATACCGAGCATGTTTTCGTAGCGAAGAGACCGCGCCCAGCACCTACTCCGGTCGATTGGCCGTCGGACTACATCGCACATGGCATCACGTACCTTCCACGCTCCTCGCCTCAACAGCGAGTTGGTTCGCATCCATGCCGTGTTTGACATCCAGCCATCGCAGCAAGCGAGACCAGCGCGCTGCCTCGCTCTTGCCACTGTCCGTATCGCCCATCCTACGTTTACCCGCTCCGTGCGAAACGCGGTCGTCTGTAGCTGAGCCAGGAACCACAGGCGTGTCGACAGAGCGCAGATAGATGACGAAAGAATAATGCACGGTGAGATGCAGCTCGAGATTCGTCGATGAAAGAGAGGGGCACATGCGCGCCCTGGCTGATCGATAGCTTTCCCAGTCATCGCACGGCTCTCCTTTCTTCCGCGGCCGCTGGCGATACATAGACAGGGCCTTGGGATTCTGAGGAACACCATCGCATCGCGCAGGATGTCTGTCTTCAACGCATCTCGTCTCCTCGGCAAGACCGTGCTCGTCACTGGCGCCAGCGCGGGCATCGGCGCGGTGAGTATTTGTATAGCGTACCTGGGCAATGAGAGGTTGACCGGCAAGGCTTGTAGGCCACTGCTGTCTTATTCGCCAAAGTAAGACGGCTAGTTCACGGACGGGAGGCGTGCCTAACGAGAATTGTATCGCAGGGTGGATCCAATGTGATTCTCTGCGCTCGTCGCATAGATGCTCTCGCAAAGGTCGCCGAGCAGTGCGCCGCCGCCCACAAAGATTCGGGCCTGAAGCAGGGTGGGAAGTTCGCCACCGTTGCGCTCGACGTCGCGGACAAGGCGCAAGTCGCGTCCCTGTTCGACAAGATTCCGCAAGACTTGCACAGCGTAGACATCCTAGGTGAGTGCAATTACTGCCCGTCGTATCACACCAGTCCATCTCACGCGGATGACAGTCAACAATGCCGGCTTTGTGTACGGCACCGAACGCGTAGGGGACATCGCGGCCTCGGACTACGAAGCCATGTTCGCGACGAATGTATTTGGCCTTATTGCCGTGACCCAACTTCTCATCAAGAGTAAGAATTCCATGTTGCAGTCACTTCCCATGTAACTGACTAGAGCAGGATTCAAGGAGAAGAAGTCGGGGCATGTCATTAACCTTGGTTCCGTAGCTGGTGGGTCCATGTATGCCTTTATCTGCGATGCATACCTAAGATGTCGCATAGGCCGTGAACCCTACATCGGAGGCAGCATCTACTGCGCAACGAAGCACGCCGTCCGCGCGTTCACCAATTCTCTCCTGAAAGAAGTCGTCGACACTCCGATTCGGGTCACTGAAATCCAGCCTGGTGAGTAGGACCGACCGCATACAAGAAAATGGGGACTGAAAGCACTCTAGGCATGGTTGAGACCGAGTTCTCCATCGTCCGCTTCCGGGGCGACAAATCTGCAGCTGACAAGGTCTACGAAGGCTTGCAACCGCGTAAGCACAGTGTACCCATTGTAGCAATTTGCACACTCATGAGCTCAACAATCAGTCACCGCCGAGGACATCGCGGAGGAAATTGTGTGGGCAGCAGCGAGACCGCCCCACGTCAACCTAGCAGAGGTCTTCGTGCTCCCTGTCAACCAGGCCTCCCCTAACATCGCGTACCGGGGCGGAAAGTAAGTAGACTTGCTCGGGGAGGGGGCACACTCACGATGGCATACTCCAAGATCGAGATTGTAAGCTAGGAGAGGTATATATCAATACATAGTATTAAAATTTGTCGTCTCGTGGCCCGCATCGAGGTGAACAGTAGCGACAACAGCAAGACAGCAGGGGACGGGAAACAAAACGATCATAAAGGCGCATGATACAGCCGCAACAACACGAGAGGATCGAATCAAGATGGCGGTAACTGAGGTACAAATAGAGTGTGTCCGAGTTTGGCGGTCAGGATTTGCTCTTCTTGCTCTTGCCTTTCGGCTTGGTTTCCAAGGCAGTTTCTGTTTCAGGCTCAGGTGCAAGCTGTGCATCTTCATCGTCGTCTTCGTAGACGAACTTCTTCACCACCACATCCTCACGTACGAGATTCGGAACAGGAGCATTGGCTGCCAGTACATTACCCAGTGTGTCGAGACGCAAAGTCTGCACGATAGCTCATTAGTGTGCTTCCATAGTACACTGAGTGTTACTCACCTTTGAGGTTGGGGCTAGACAGCCCTTCTTCGCCGAGTCAGAGCTAGCCGGTTTCTTAGGATTCAACGTGATCTCATCTAGGTAGACAGCTGTCGCAAGCCCGCGATCCCACTTGACCCTCTTATCACCCTTGGACTCCACCTCATGTTCCAGCCGCTCACGCTTGTATGGCCGCTCAGGTCGTGGAGGCGTCTCGTAGTCTTCCTCTTCTCCCGGCCCTCGTCGATGTCGCATCGGCATGCCATCCTCATCCAGGGTGACAGCACTCTCGTCCCCAAAGTCAACAGACTCGTCCGCCTGCGATTCGCCCGCCTCGGACGATCGCCGGGCTCTCCGCTCAGCGCGCTGCTGCCGCTGCTGTGTCTTCAGTTCGCGCTGCTTCTCCAGGATTGTCCGCACTTTCGTGGTGGGACTGCCCGGCCGCTTCCCTTCCTTGTGGACCACCTCCGTCTTCAGCGACACGACCTGCTGCTGGTTCCGCTGCGTATTCGTCGATGTGAGCGCGCGCAGCGCCGTGGCCGTCATACCCGCGAATGCGCTTGTGTCTGTGGGAAGCGTGCGTTTGCGCCGGACGTTCAGTGGGAGAACAGGTGCCGGGGTGATGGCACCGAAGACATCCGATGCTTGGGTTGTGACTGTCCTACGCGAACGACTCGAGCGGCGGGCACTACTTGGTCGTATTCCCGGCTCCGGCTCTGCGCTGGGACCTGATGAATGAACAGGTTGTTTAGCAGTGGCGGTAGAATTCAGATTTGTGGGTGGAGGCGTCGGAGGCGTAGATGTAGGTCGAGCATTGGGATTCACGAGTAAAGATTGCACGCTGGGAGGCGCAGACGATGGACTGGTGGCTTGTTCGTGCGAAGGCTGAGTTGGTAGAGCGTGTGTTGGCGACACCACAGCGTCATCCACCATGGGCGGAGGTGAAGTAGCAGCATTCATGCCCGTGGTTTTCGCCTCACGCGGCGGCGGTTTCCAATCTGCCACCTTGCGTACCCTGATCTGTCCCTTCGGTTTCTGCGGACTAATAGGCTGAGAGATGAGAGGCATCGTACTTGATCCTGCCCTGGACAGCTGACTAATCGCACTGGGAACGACTTTCTTGATGAGCACGAACGGCTTTGCCCCGGGTGGTGAAGCCTGCGACTTCTCTCCCTCCCTTTTCCGTTTGAGGGTCGACACATGCGAACTCTCCGCCTCTGCAGAGTGTTGTTGGGTGGGTGCACGGCTCACTATATTGCCTGGAGAGCCCGGGGTTGCGACGCGGGGAGAGCTGTCGCTAGAGCCTCCGCTCCATTGAGCCTGAAGAGCTCTGAACGGCCGTGTCTATAAGCACTCTCAGGCCATTGTCAAACGTGGTTATTCATTGCATGTCACATACCGATCCGTTGGCCGCGCCTGTGGCGCGCCTGGGGGCTATGGGTGGCTTGGGCGGCGCAGCCGGAGTCGGAGTCGGTTCCTTAGACCTCGGCCTCGCATACGGCTTCGCACCAATTCGCGGTATGCGACTTGTGACGTTTGCAGACGGTTGCCGTAGTGAAGATACATGCTTTGCAGGAATAGAAGCTGGCGGACTACTCGACTGCGCATGGTTTCGTTGTGTTGTCCCGTTCTCCGTCTCGCCTTCATCTACCTCAGGAATGGGCGGATGTGTACGACTGGCAGAGGGAATGAGCGGGTACGGGAGAGGTGTGCCAGGATTGCCTTTTGGAGTATCAATGCTCCCGATTGCTGAGGGAGGTTTCGCAAAGATACTGGCAACCTGAGGCGTTGTGGGTTCGGCAGACCTATTGCGTGCAGATACTACTGGCCTGGACATGTATTCTGCAGAATTGCTACGAACTTGTTCCTTCGACGCAGGTCGAGTTGGTGATGCAAGACGCATGGGAGCCTTGCCTTTATTAGGTGAGGGCACCGTCGGCGGCGCGAACGCTTGTAAGATTGGCACACGTTTCGCAGGGCTCCGGTTTGGGTCATTGAGGGCTTGCCGAGGGTGTCTAAACAGAGGAGCGCTTGGGGCAGTCTTGCCTAAAAGCGAGGTCGTCGGTTGCTTTGGCGGAGAATAGACCCCTTGTGCGATAGCTTCTTGGATAGGAACACGACGTGCTGGTGTGCGTGGTGGCTCAGTAGAAGCGGGTTTTGGCGAAGGCGACTCGACCGTCGTTTGTGAGGTAAACACCGCGTTCCCGGATTCATTACAAAAGGGTGCTGGCTTGGTTCCCGCGGCAGCTGACGAAATCATGTCAGTCATTGTGGCTACCAGGCCAGTCTCTGTTGCAGTAGCCTGCAGCCCGGCTGGGTCTGACCCACTAGGCAGAAGCTGCATTAGGAGGTCTGTCGAAGTAGGAGATAGGGAACCAAGTCTCCGCGGTTGCTCTGCTTCCCGTTTTCGTCTCGCCTCCCTTCCTGGAGAAATTGGCCGCCTATCATCGAGCAGCCGTTCAACGTCCATAGCTTTCATGAGGATCGCTCCTGGATTTGGGGACACGTCTTGGCTATTGGCCCTTTTCCTAACTCGAACACCTAGCGAAGGAAATACGGTGGATGAAGTTTGACTAGTTAGCGAAGACACTGAGCGATCGGAAGTAGTGGTAGGGAGTGGTGGTAGTGCCTCGGGGACGGCGCTCGGTCTAGTGGGACTGATGCTTGACCGTTTGCGTGGAGACCGCCGCACGGGTGTTTGGGGTGCAGGCAAAAGAGTAGATGTGTCTGGCACCGTCACTGTGGCAGCTGGTACGGTTATGAGGGCGTCGGGTGTATGTATGTGCACAAGCACTTCCTCGGTGAACGGTGCCGGCGCATCCAAAGCAGGGAGTGTGTCGGTCAAGACTTCCATAACCTGCAGTTCCTCGTCCGTAGTTGGGGTCAGGGTGTCTGCTGTAGCGGTGGCGGTAGCTGTTACAACCTTTAGGCGGGACGCTGGTGCCGCGGAAACCCCCGTAGGAGACAAAGATAGCAGGTCGTCAACAGTTGTGGCCTTGGAGTCGTGAGAAAGCAAAGGCGAGGCCGGTCTTGGTGGTAATAGAGTGGAAACACCAGCGCGAAGGGTTGCGAGGGGCGTAGAGAAGGAGTCGAAGTTGATGAGATCTGGCTGAGAGGTGTTCGGTTCTACATCGTCGGCTTGAGGCGCCGGAGAGAACGGCGTGGTGTGGGCAGTAGGGTCTTCCATCTGTTCGTCTCTGTCCGCGAGCTCGATTAGATTTCCGGCATTGGGCAACGGCTCAAGGTCGGAAGGCGGGGACGGAGGAGGGGACGGGTTGTCGTGTGCTTGTAGGACCCTGCTAGCCAGCACCACAGAAGGTTCTGGACCAAGATAAGCATAGTCAGGGCCTCTCATAACGGGCACTTACCATCTCGTAGTATGTCCTCGTCCCCCGACGAACTACCCCGCTCCGCCATGTTCAACCTGGTTGGCGTCGGATGGCGGATGCGATGATCAGTGTGAGAGTGCTCTCTGATTCGTGTGGATGAGAGCCTCGTCGATCTTCGTATAGGTGTCTTTGCCCTTGAAGCAGATACGAATTTCTTCTCGGCCGACTGGAGCGGGCCAAAATAGATTCTCGCAGACTCGGTGTTGACTGCATCACCGTCGTCGCTGGTGGTGGAGGGTGGCGAAGGGGAGTCGAGGTCGATGAGCACATCGCTGGACATGCTAGGCGTGGGTGAATGGGACGCGGAGGAGGGAGACGCGTATACAGGCAAGATGCTGGGCGGAGGGAGAGAGGCGTGTTTGGGCAGCGGGTGTCGAGCAGACGTTCGTCGCGTTCCAGACACGTGACCGAGGATCGTCGACGCGCTCGGCCGGCTGATCGCCCCCCCGATCCTCCTCCTCGCCCCTTACCTCTCTACCTCTACTTGCTTGCCCTCATCATGGCCCAGACCTGCGCTGCCTGCAGGTACGCACACAAAAGTCTTTCCATATATGTCTCACTTACACGCCAGGTATACTTAGGAGTCGCAAAGTGGTTTGTGGGCTACGCGCGAAGCTTCGGCAACACCATACTGACTTATAACACAGCGTTGCGACGGTGCTACGCCAGCCTGCGGACCATGCTCAAAAGCTCGCCGACCTGTTGAATGCGCTTATGTCGAGAGAGACACCTCCCAGCCCAAAGGTCCTTTACTCCAGAAGGGCAATGCATGCATTGCCTGCAGGTGCGTTGGCTGCGACCTCACTGCTGAAATTGCTAATGGTCCTGTATATTCAGGCGGAAGAAGAAGGTTTGGTGGCTTGGAGACACTTGCCATACACTCACGCTGACGTCTCGAGCAGAAGTGCGACGCCAAGCGGCCCCATTGTACCACCTGCGACGCCGCCGGAAAGCAACATGAATGTCTCTATGAAGAGAACATGCAACAATACATCACTGATGCACTGATCGCACGCACACGCGAACTTGAGAGTCGTCTATCTGTTTACGAGGGACAGTCGTCTCATTCGGTATCTCCAGGTAAGTAGAGTGTGCATCTCGATATTGCCGTATCTACATTGGACATGCAAGCCTCAGGCAGCACATTCAACACGGACGAACCCCTAAGTTTGGCGTCGCCAACAGGGCCCTCAGTAACTCCAGAGGACAGTATGCTCGACCTCATCTCTTCGGCTGGCATACCTTACACAGTCACTGTTCCTGACCCCTACGCCTCCGCCGGAGGAAGCCCCTCGTCCTCAATGTCAGCTTTTAGCTCATCCATGCAGATCTCATTCGAGGAGCTCAATGATTTGTGAGTGCACCTTGAGTTTGCAACAGTCTGGCTGGACGTTCATGGTCTGCTTCCCAGCCGAGCAACGTTCCTTATCCACCACGGACAGCTTGGAGTCAGCCTGTCGCCGGTAAAGATGCAAGCGGTCATGAATGGTGACCTGTCCGGAACCGTGGTCCACCCTGCACTCGTATACGCCGGCCAAGTCATCGGGTGCTTCTTCTGGCAACAACGCCACCGCATAAGTTTGAATAGCGCAGTTGAAGCCATGCTGTTGCAACTTGTAGACCAAGCTATGCTTGACTCACCGAACATTGTCACGCGGCTACAAGTGCATTGCATACTTGCGATCTATTTCCTCGCCAAGCGCCTGATGCGCGAGGGCAGGGAACAGCTTATGAAGGCCGCCCAGGTCGCGCTCCATAACAATCTCAGGCTTGATGCATACGCGGCGGAGGCTCTGACGTCAATGGAGAATACATCCGAGGAGGCACAAGAGCACATATGTGCGCTCTGTCAGCTCATGTACATCGACAAGGCTGCTGCGATCGTTCTCAACGACCCGTCATTACTGACGACCGACCTTGACAAACAGTTTCAAACGCTTCCGGTAACATCCTGCCCCCTGGCTAGCCCATGTGTTCTGACTGACTGCGCCACCCAGTATATGTTCCCGTTCAAGACCAACATCATTCTCCTCCGCGCCCGCAGTCTGACGCTGCTACACGAGTGTCGTCGACTGACAGTGCGATGGCAGCAACTCATCCTCAACATGGGGACATTTGAGCCGCAGTCGACAGTCGACGACCAGACAAAGTGGTATGATGATTACTGGGAACTGCTCGAGGACACGCTGGAGCATAACTCGGTGCTCACGAAGAACACGCTGAAGGCAACCTTTGGTGGCAACCGCGAGATGGCAACCGTGTTGAAGACGTGCACTATCCTCTCGCTGACGGCGGCGACGGAGCTGCACCATCTACTGGCGGACCATCATCCGGAGTCGCGCACGAAGTGCCTAAGCACCGCCCTCGAGATCGTTAACGTATGCTGCCAGACCATTATATTCTGTTTGAAACCTGCTCACAGCCTTGTAGATCGCGAAAGGCTTGCGTGACGGCGAATATCATCTCTTGGACCCGGTTCTAGGAGTACGTCTGCATTGGTCAACTCCGAGCGCACACTCAATCGATTACCTTCGTAGGCATGTTTGTCCATGGTTGCTACGATACTTGACAGGGAGAGGCCCTACTTGGAGGGGTATGCGCAACTCCAGTCATCCTTCAACATCCTCCTCGACTCCGCCCACAAACTCGCCGAGGCTATGCCGTACTTAGGTGCGTACGGCTATGCCCATGTCTATCGATCCGATACTAACACCCGTCACACAGAGAGCCCGCTCCTGACTATCAACAACGTTGCACCCACAGACATGTCCATCGAGTTGTCTTTAATGATGAACTCCTCGGCCGAGAACGGGGAACTCGTCCATCCTTTCTGAGCGTGCGCGCGTGGCGCACGAAGACGACGGTGCTTGTGCTTATGTTTATGCGATAGAGCTTCCACCGGCAGGCTCAGAAGGACTTTAGTGCATAGGTGCTCGCGTGATTGTCTAGACTAGGTGCAGTTGTAACAGTAGAATGGTTAATGGAAGTGCTAAGTCTCACCGACGTACAGAGGGAGGGGGTTTTGGATGAGTATTGCCCGCGTCATCCCCCGTCTGCTGAACAGCAAACTAGATCCCGAAAATGTCGTCAATCTCATCCCGCTTCTTCTTGACCTTCTTTTTTACTTTCTTGAGCTGTGTTTCATTCTCGACCTTCCGCTTCACGGAGGTTTGTATGATTGAGCCAGGGCGGTCGGCGCCCGACTGTGATGCAGTGACAACTGCAACAAAATTTCAACTCATGAGTGTAGCTCCGAATAAGACAAGACACCTCTCACCACCTGTAGTTGGCATTGAATTCAGATCAAGGGAAGGGACAACCTCGGGAGGCGTCACCATAGGCGGAGGAATTGCAAGCTTTGTCTCGATTTCAGATGTCAGTTGTCGAACGAGTACAGCCCCAACGTCCTCGTCCATATTTTCCGTACCAGCTTGGATGGGTACGTGTTCTGATACAACTGCGACATCTTCCGCTGGTCGACGTTCGTCTGCCAGACGCCTCGAACTTTGAGCCAGCTTCGGCTGTTGCCCTGCGTGAGTGTCATCTACTTTTCTGCCTTTGGAATTGCCCACATCTAACGTATGCGATAGCTGACGGCATGTATCCTCGGCGAGTCCCACGCATGACTGCACTTCGGTGAGTAGATTGCTAAGCCTCGAGGTAATGGCAGTCAGAGTGAGGATGAACTGCAGAAACGCGGCAGTCTGCATCATTAAGGTAAAGGAACTGATATTCACATGTCAGGTAACGGTGGTCATGGCGAAACGTACACTCACTGGTATGCAGCGGATAAACGGTCTAGGGCCTACAAGAGGACTTAGGATGTGCTTAGGAAGGCTAGGGAGACCTGTACCTTCTCGAGTAATAAACGCGCTTGTAAACAGCGTTGCATAACGAACATAACATGCTTGATATCTGGGCAGTGCGTCCACGAGCCCTTCAGCAGCCTTGCGCTGCAGTGTGTCAACTAAAATCGCCGGCAGTGTCGTTCAAATGTTCTCACTTCTGTAAGCCTGTCTCTCCCCAAAACGCGATTCGCATCCGTTCTACCAGACCATACAAGTCCATTATCTCCACGCGCTCTCCATACCTCCTTATCTCGGAAACATTCCTCCAGAACAGGGCCGTGCGATGCTGGTTCTTGCCCTTGTAGTACAACCTCTCGAGGACGCGCAGTTCAAGTGCATGAGATGCGAGGGCTGCCTGTAGCCGTCTGGTACATGACTTCAGCTGCTTGAGGACAGAGTTGATGCCCGGCAGTGCCGTTGAGTCCAGAGATGCCTTTGGAAGATAAGTTACTGGCGGAGGGAGCGCAACGCGCCGGGCAGGCATCCCGGTGGTGGTAGACCGGGTCAGAAATGTCGATCACTGCGCTGCCACGCCGGTCGGAGATGATCTCGACTCGGCGACACTCACTCACGCTCGACACGCCACACAACGACCTTGCACTTGGTAGGGTCGACGCTTATTAGCCCTCTTTCCATACTGCGCAACGAATCTACACGCAGACACACGACATACGAGACTACGGAGGGGGAAGAGGCTTAGACCGATACTTAGTTGGACCAACACGCTATGAGTGGACAGGGTGCCCAAGATGCCAAGTTCTTCCAGAGGGGGAAGATCCAGGTGAGCGGACATGCCGTATGCTTGGCACAGCTAACTATATGGACGTGCATACAGGAATTCCGTGCCGAGTTGCAGGCAGCGGAGTCAAAGGACAAGAAGTTCACCAAGCGGAAGACCGTCCTCAAGAAGATAGTTGCCAACATCACCATGGGAAATGACAGTGCGTTAGGTTCAATGGTCATTGGTTCTGTTTGATATCTTGTATCCCCAGTGTCTCCGTTGTTCAACGATGTGATCCAGTGCCTCGCCATACCCTCCCTCGAGATCAAGAAGAGTGCGTACCTGAGCCTGATGTCTGACCGCATCCTGGTCTGACCGAACGAACAGTGGTCTACCTTTTCCTTGTGTGCTACGGCAGGTCTAAATCAGATCAAATACGCCTCGTCATGCCCAGCTTCCTCCAGGTGAGCATCACCCCCCGTGTGCGCGCACTCCTGCTTAGACGGGCTAGGACTGTGAAGATCGGAATCCTCTCATACGCGCCCTGGCTATCCGGACAATGTCATACATACCAGCACCGATCGTCGTAGAGGAGCTTGAGGACCCCCTGCGACACGCGCTCAAGGACCGAGACCCGTACGTCCGGAAGACCGCCGCAATATGCGTGGCGAAACTCTACAACGCGGACCCGCGCAAATGCGAACGAAACGGCTTCGTAGAGCTGCTTCGAGACTTGCTTCTGGATACCAACGCAACAGTGGTTGCCAATGCCGTCGCCGCGCTCATCGAAATTGGCGACAGGCAGGACGGTGTCATATTCAAGCTGAACCTCACTGTCGCAAATAAGCTTCTGGCAGCATTGCCCGAGAGCTCAGAGTATGCACTATTTCGCTGTTTCTTGTTTCCGATGTCAACTGAGGTCTTGGCCATGAATCTGCAGGTGGGGACAAATATACATACTCGACTCACTATTACGCTATGTACCAGAGAAGCACGAGGATGCGCAAATTATGGCGGAACGTGTCATTGTGCAGCTAGGACACGCAAACTCCGCCGTCATCCTCACTACTATAAAAGTACTATTATACCTGATGAACTACATGGAGGATCGTCGCTTGATGGACTATATATGCAGGAAGATGGGGCCACCATTGGGTCAGTGCATGCATGACCTTCAATTGAGATCAACAGCTTACCCTCATCATAGTCACGTTGTTGTCATCTGGTCCGGAGGTCCAGTATGTCGCACTACGGAACATACTCCTCATCATCCAACGAAGACCACAAGTGCTCAAGAACGATGTCAAGGTGTTCTTCTGCAAATACAATGATCCCATATACGTCAAGCTAGCCAAACTTGAGATCATGTATCGTCTAGCCCGTGAGGAGAACGCTCGCGAGGTGCTTGCCGAGCTACAGGAGTAAGTGCATATATGTTGGTCGAGGACTATCTACAATGACCACGGCTTCTAGGTATGCAACGGAGGTGGATGTAGACTTCGTGCGCAAGGCAGTACGTTCATTAGGTCGACTGGCTATCAAGGTCCAACCAGCCGCAGATGACTGCATCAAAGCACTCCTTGAACTTATCGAGACAAAGGTCACCTATGTCGTGCAGGAAGCCGTGATCGTCATCAAGGATGTCTTCCGGCGATACCCCGGGCGATACGAAGGCATCATCCCCACCCTCTGCGCAAACCTCGACTCGCTCGACGAGCCAGAGAGCAAAGCCGCCATGATCTGGATCGTCGGGCAGTTCGCGGACCGCATCGAGAACGCGGACGAGCTGATGGACGACCTCACGTACACGTTCCTCGAGGAGCCCACGGAGGTGCAATTCGCGCTCCTCTCCGCCGCGGTCAAGGTCTTCATCTACAAGTCCCAGAGCGACACGACCAAGGCGCTCGTGCACAAGGTGCTCAAGTGGGCGACGGAGGAGGTCGACAACCCCGACCTGCGCGACCGCGGGTTCATGTACTGGCGGCTGCTCGCCCTCAGCCCCAGCGCGGCGAGCGAGATCGTCCTCGCGGAGAAGCCCGCAATCACGACGGACGCCGACCGCATGGACCGCGGGGCCCTTGACCAGCTGCTCCTGCACACCGGGACACTAGGTAGTATATACCACAAGAACCCCGAGGTACGTCGTTCCCGTCTCTCCTCACCGCACAACCCTCAGACGGCCCGCAGACCTTCATCCGCGGCGCCGCCGGCAAAGCGCTCAGCGACAGCCCTGCGCTCAACCCGCTCTCGCGGCAAGTCCTCGTCCCCGTCGCGCGCGCACACCTCCTCCCGCCCGCCACGATCCGCGTGCCGGGCCCCGTCGACCCGCGCGTCGCGAACCCGCCCCCGGTCGCGCCGCCTCCACGGCAGAACGGCGCGTCGCTCCCGGCCGCGCTCGAGCCGTCCGCGTCACAGGCGTCCACCGCATCTACAGTCGCGACGCAGGATCTACTCGGCGGCGAGGAGGACGCCGAGGCGGGGGAGCACGATCAGGAGCATGACCAGGAGGATCTTGCGCGCGCGGAGGCGCTCGTGCCCGCTGCGAGCGATCCCTATGCGGCGCTGGACAGCGTGTTCGGGGGCTACCTTGCGGACGAGCCGCGGCCGCAGCAGAGCACGGTTGATGACCTGTTGTTCTGAGCTGCCCCAGGGGCAGACGAGTGAACGAATTGACGATTGCAGACGTGCTTTGTGTATGTATTTGCTCTTTCGAATTGCTTTTGTTCACGATATGGTCCTGGTATATCTGGAAATTCATCTAATTGCATTGAAAGCGTGGCTGGGCGACTGAACGATACGAACACAATACACAGTGAAGCATACTGCAGTACGTAAGAAAACTGGATTACATCCGACTGGCACACACCTTGCGTCTGATGGGACTCGTACAGTATAGTCAAGGAACGATATTGTAAGCTCAAGCAAGCGGACAATATTGGTTTTCGTAAGCCCAATCCGTGTATTGAGAAGGCGTGGTCATTCATATCTCGTAGCAGGGCCTATGTGAATCTGGCACAACGGTGACTCTTGCTCAGACGACGTTGGCGCCGTGAGCTACATTCACACCATTCCCAGTTGTATGGCCCATGCCCGCACCGGTTGTGTTACCATTCCCAGTTGCATGACCCATGCCCGCACCGGTTGTGGTACCATCCGCACCCATACGTCCTGCACCCATACCCGTATGGTGCCCGATGCCATTCCCAGTGCCCACCACACTGTTCGCGCCGGTGGCCGTAGTCATGCCCGGGCCTACAGTGCCATTTCCGCCATGGCCATAGCCTGTGTCAGTGTTCTTGCCCGACCACAGGCCGAACGCGGCCATGTCGACGGAGCGGAGGTGGAAGAGGAAGGTGAAGAGGAAGACGGGGCCGGCGATGAGGTCGAGGATGCCGTACCAGATCATCTCGCCCGTCGGAGAGATGACGTTCGCGCCCTCGGAGCACGCCCAGCAGATCGGGTAGAGCATGAGCAGGAACGAGAAGGCGGCGGCGGTGCGGATGTAGCCGCTGCGTACGGCACCACCTGCTGCGAAGGTCGAGCGTCGGCCATGGCCGAGCAGGACGGACCTGTGGATGGTGTGAGCTGCTGGGATAGGAATCAATTGGTGCGATGATGTACCAGATGTAGAACATGGCGAGGACGCCAAAGACGAAGAAGCCCCACTTGTAATTTGTGGGAACGAAGGCACCGACGAGGCCGCAGATGACCAACACCCAACCCATGAAGACGGTGGTGAAGATGTCAGAGAGCGTTAGGCCAGTCGCGAGGAGGAGGGCGAGGAGCAGCAGTGGGAGGGTTATAAACCACTGGACGTAGCGCACCCACTAGAGCGCAGGCAGTCAGCATGCAAGGCTAGGAATGTGGGTAGGGAATGCACTTACCCAGACCTGACGAGTCGTGCCAGGCGCGGCACCGCGGAGGAACTCCTCATTCACAGCGGCAGCACCGAGGTCGGAAGCCATGGCGAAGTAGGCGATTGTCGCGGTGGTCAAGACAACGATACCGATCTGGTGGAAGAGTCGGGTGCCTCGTTGCCTCTGTCAACATGGTCAGCAGCTGTGGTGAGGATGCAGAAGAAGGATGTGATGCGTACAGAGAATGACCAAGCGATCATAGCGAGGTCGCAGATGGCCATGACGGCGAAGACAGCCCATAGCCAGTCAGAACCACCTGCGGTGATGTGGCGCAATGCATTGGGCGCGTTGGTGTTGAGAGAGGAGCTGCCCATGTCGTGGACGTCGTTGAGAGGGAGAGGGAGGATCGAGAGGGAGAGGGAGGATCGAGAGGAAGAGGGAAGATCGGGAGGGAGAGGGAAGATTGAGAGGGAGAGGGAAGATCGAGAGGGAGAGGGAGGATCGTTAGAGATTGGGAGGGGAACTCTGGCAATGCTAGGCTGGCAAACGTGGGGGTTTATATAAAGGCAAACGACTCCACAGGCGAACAGACACGCCATGGCAGGGGGCAGTCATGACTGTCGTCAGAGGGAGCGCGTCGGGCATGCGAGAAGGCAATGTTCTGCCCAAGTCGGGGTCAGTCTGTGGCAGGCGTAGGCCTGTGGAAGCGATCGCTGTCAACGATGAGCATGCAGGTGATGACGCGTGGAGCCGCTCACTCCCCCGACAAGATCAGGTGATCGCGTCCAGTTCACGTACCCCTTCTGTCGTCCCAGGAGATTACATACGAGTTTCACACTATCAGTCCTGTATACCCTTCGACACGTCGGCGGGACGCGGCGAGAGCAGCACCCTACCGTGTACAAACCGGCTAGGTCTTCTCACAATGTTCAAGCCTATGACTCACGGAATACATGCAGGTTGGAGTCGGTACACCGCCGAATCATACAAGGCCCGCGTGGCCGAACTATACCTTCTGTACTAGCTCCTGCCGTCCAGCTATCGTTCCGGTATTTCGATGCGGCACGCTTACCGCCAGTACGTTGGCGCCTCCGCCCCGACGATGAGCTTCGCCTGCTCGATCGCCTTGAGGACCTCCTCCGGGAGTGGGCCCTTCTCCGAGTCCGCGCAGTTCTGCTCGAGCTGCGCGGCGCTGCTCGCGCCCAGGATGACCCCGTCCTCCGGTGTCAGCGCGGAGTGGTGCTGGCACCACCGCAGCGCGATCTCCGTCAGGCGGAGGTTACGCTTCTCCTGCAATAAAACACGGTCAGAGCGAGATAAATGTGCGGATAGGAGAGGCTTACAGCGATGAGCTTGAGGTAGTTGAGGGCCTCAAAGTACCCGCCTTTGAGGTACCGTGCGCGATACATCGCGCCCATCCTGCTGTTTGGGTCAAATCGGCCGCCCTGCGGTGCTTCGGCGTTGGGTGCAGCCACCTTTTCGCGAAGAACCCACCGCTGCATGTACACATATGAGTTCTGAATGACATGAGTAAGAGACTGGAGCATCAATACACACGCGAGCGGGTTGTAGATCACGATGCGGATACCGTACTTGCGGCAGCAGGGAACAAGCTCGGCCTCCATCTCGCGTGTGACAGCGTTGTACATTCTAAAATCACGATGATTAGTTGGTAGGTATGTTTTGTGCCTTAACTACAAAAGCAGTGCTTACGCTTGGTAGATCCTAGGTTGAACATAACCCTTCGCCTTGCATATTCCAACAATCTCAGCAACCTCCACGAGAATGCGATCAGCAATGGAACCAACTAGTATTATGCTAGACGTACCTCCCAGCTTGCGTAGTTGCTCAGACCAAAGGTCTGGCTGCGACAGCCTGATACGCCCTCCCTATAAATGCCGCTGATTCATATATACTCACAAGAGCCCTTGCTTATGAAGCTCATTGATCTCGTGCAGTGTCTCCTCGAAGGGCACGCTGCGGTCCGGAGCGTGTAGATACAACACCCGGGCTTTCAAAGGGGAAAGGAGCTTGAGGGATGTCTGGAAGGTTGCACGCAGCTTCTCTGGCGAATGGTCACCGGGGTTGACTGGATACACCCTGTACACGAATTGAAAACGCGGTGAAGGCCTTGGCTGAAAGGATCACATACTTGGTGTCTACCGTGACATCGTTTGGCAGCTTCAGCTTCGCCAGCAGCTAATTTCATACGTGCATTAAGCATGGTTATTTTCTGGTCCAGAAGACCGGCAAATGCGCACAGGCTCTGTAGTTCCCTCTGCGTACATCCTCGCGGTGTCTAGTTCGCGATGGCCATGCCGGAAGAAGACGTCGACAATTTCCTGACACTCGCTAAGGTCGGACGTGCGCACGCCGTTCTTCCCAGACTCCCCCATGGTCATGGTTCCCTACCATCCCACTGATCAGCACAGGTCGGGAACAATCAGCCTTGCTAGTGCTTTGCTCACAAAGATTAGCGGGATTCGTGTCGACATGTCTGCTGGCTGGTGTTCGCTGGGGCAGAATGTACTGGAAGAAGGTCGCGAGGGAAGACGACGAGGGAGTATGTGTACAGAGGCTAACCTGAGCCTGGGATGCCAGCTTACGGGACCCCGTCGGCAGGCCGGACGCGTCGGTCACGTGTGCGAGAACCTTCGCTCGCGCGAACGACAGGACCTGCCCGATATGGCATAAGAGTTGCCTTTTAAGAACCGAGCGATCGGTACGGCACTCGAGTCTGCTCCACCAGCGCTCCATCACACCTCACCCGTGCTGCCACCTTCTCCACCCACCCCCACAATCTATCCTCCCATGGCTGGCTCAAAGCGCAGCAGGCTCAAGAAAGCGCTCTCACCTCCCTTCGCCTCTGCAAAGTCACCTGAACCCGAGCCGGACATGGACGACGACGCACTTATGGAAGACCTCATGTCGCAACTCGACTCCCGGGATACGACTGTCCAGGGAGAGTCTGCCACCGTCCTGCACGAGATAAACGTTGAGAGGGCCGCCAACTCACCCCCACCGGCCGCTTCGCAGCCGCCCCAGAAGCAGGACAGCAAGGCCCGGCACCGTGCGCGGATGGTGCGTCACCGTTGGCGTGCTGTGGTTTGGCTCGGGACGCTGACGCTGTGGTGCTGTGTGATAGGCAAAGAAGGCGATGGCATTATCGGCACAGCATGCGCCGAACAATCCGGAACAAGATGCACGATTGCAGAGAGAAGCCGCGGAGGAGGAGCAGACGATCAAGCGAATATGTGAGGAAAATGGGCTTGAGGTGTTCGAGGTATGTGCCTGCAGTATTGATCAGACGCCTACCATGCCTTACACCTCCAGATTGACCCCGACGGGCACTGCCTCTTCTCTGCCATTGCCGACCAACTCGCCGTCCTCCACATCCTGCCCCCTAAACAGGCTACTTACGCACAGACACGTAGTGCTGCTGCGGCCTATATGCTCGCACACCCGGACAACTTCCTGCCGTTCCTCCCATCTGAGGGCGGCGAGGACGGTGTCGGCTCCATGAACGACACCGGGATCATGACTCCTGCAGCGTTCGAACGGTATTGCGCAACTATGCGTGACACCGGCGCATGGGGAGGCGAACCGGAGATCATGGCGCTCTGCAGTGTACACAACATCACGATCAACGTCGTGCAGGGGGGCGCGCCCGAGATTGTGCCGCATACCCCGCTCGGATCGCCTGGTGGTGGGGAGAAGGTGGCCTGGATCAGTTATCACAGGCGGATGTACGGTCTTGGGGAGGTCAGTGCTCGTCTGCCTGAGGTTGGAGTTGTCGCTGACTTGTTATGCTTCAGCATTACAATTCGTTACGGCTTAAGCTGACCTTCTCCGAAACGGTCAAGTCGGTTTTTGCAATAGGCACGCCCCAACGATGATCTCTTACGATATGACGACGGACGGCTTAATCAAACGTGTATCTAATAACTGCATCCACATACAATCTCTGCACTGTATCCGTGCTCGGAACAATCGAACTTACGAAGCCTCACCTTCAGCTGACACAGTCGTGAAAACTCCCCAGCGCCTCGTGTCAATGTAAGATTGTCGATATATGCTAAGAGTCGACATGCGGATCGGAAAGCACGACTTTGACTGTTGGCGCGAGAGGACCGCGCAGGCAACTCTCCTACCTCCGCACAAGTGGCATCGATCATTGGGGAGTGTTCGTGACGGGATGGAACTTCGGCCGGATGAAGCCATTGGAACCGAACCACCGACCCTGGACCTACAGTGTCCACATGAGCGTTGTGTCCCTGATGTATTTATTACAAAGTGCGGGCACGTACCATATAGTTCCAGTACGCCCACGGGAACAGATCCTTCTTGAGATAGTAGTAGAGTGCCGTGGGCTTCTTCTGGTCGCCGAAGTAGCTCGCGAAGGTCTCTTTGGGCACCCCGCCATACTTGAACTCAGCGAGCATCAGCTGACCATAGCCCGTCAAGAGCTATGAATTAGGCTGGGTCAGTGACGATGCCTCCCCGAAAGTGCCACAGGCTTTGGACTCACCGGGCAGCTTGTGTAGCCGTCATATTGCGCACCAAAGTCCTTGCCCGTGGTGACGACAGAGAACAAGTTCTCCGTCAGGATGGGTGCCTGCGCGGTGACGGCCGCAGCGGTCTTGCTCGTAGGCAAGCTCGAGCAGTCGCCAAGCGCCCAGACGTTGCCATACTCAGGGTTGGTATGCCTCAGCGTGCCGTTGTCGACGCTCACCCAGCCCGCCTCGTCCGCAAGCGGCGAGTTCTTGACGACGTCAAGCGGACCCATTGGCGGGGAGACGTGCAGGAGCGTGTAGTCCACGTCGACGGTCGACCCATCGCCCTTCTTGAACGTCGCTTTGTGGTTTCCCGCGTCGACCGCGACGAGGTTGTACGAGAAGGACCCGCCGACGCCCCGCTGGATGCGCAGCTCTTCCAGCGCGTCGGAGTACTTCTTCACGCCGAACATTGCTGGGGTGCCTGTGTAGAAGTCGACCGAGATCTGGTCTCCGCGCCCGGTCGTCCGGAAGCGGTCCCAAGCCATCCACATGATCTTCTGGGGAGCTAACGCATGATGAAGGCGCATAGGAGTGCGGACGCCACGATTGAGACTCACCTCCTGCACACTTGATCACACCCACGGGTTGCGTGAAGATGGCCTTCCCGGAGCGCAGGGCATCGATGTCGTGCCAGACCTTGTCACAGGTCTCGTACGAGTAGATAGAGGACACGCCGGAGGAGGGGTCCGCCAGGGCCTTGGGGAGCCCAGCGATGTTTTCCCAATTGGTCTTCAGACCGGTGGCGACCACGAGGGACTCGTAGGAGATTGTGCGGCCCGATGCCGTCGTGATGGAATTGACCTTCGGGGAAAAGGCGTGCACGTTCTCGGGGATGTGGGTGAGGTGGGAGGGGATGAGCGACTTGAGCGGCTTGCGGGTTTCGATCTTCTGCTTGAGACCTGCGCCGACCAGCGTCCAGCCGGGCTAGAAGGCATGCATCCCTCAATACTTGCGTAAAGCGAGAAGCCTCTGTCACACACCTGGTAGTAGTGATAGTCATTCGCATCAAGGATCGCGATGTCCCCCTCGTTCAACGGTGTCCCTGCCACCTTGAACCGGTTATAGATCTGGTTGGCAACTGTCAGACCTCCCGAACCTGATGAGCAGTGCCAATCAGCCTGTGGTCGTCCGAGCAGCACCATAGGGACACACCGGCGCCCACAACTACGACTTTGTATTTGTCCTTGCTGTCTGTGCTCACCCATCGAACGGAGGAGGCCAAGGAGCGATGGCTGGCAAGCGCCTTTCTCCGTGCGACGAGTATCGCGGACGACATAGTGAGCGGTCACAGGCAGAAGGCAGGCTGCCGTCAGAAGAGGAGAGGTGGTGGAAGGACGTTCGGTCTGGAGGGTGTAAAGAGTGTGGGTATGCACTCAGCCTCTTTCGCAGGAATGTCGCAATCTCTATGTCACAGTTCGGATAATGGATCAAAACGACCCGCGGAGAGCTCCCCCTATTCGGAATACGGAGGCCCCGGAAGCCGTGGCGAGCCGGGAGCACAGAGCCATTCGGAATGGGAATGATGCAGGTTTTTGAAAACGCTTTCCAGAATTGCATGTGCAGATGGCGGAGAGTGTGTGCAACCCAAGTGCAACCCGTTCTGAATGTGACACGAAAAAGATCGATCGTGGGAGGGCGTATGCCCGAGGAAAGGCCGAGGCGTTGCACACTGCACTGTCACGGATCACATGTACATAGTATGTGTGACGTGGCTAAATGGACCTAGAGCGACAGAAAAATGATAAATATATACGGTGTTATAAGTGTACTATCACTAAACATTCAATAGGAAACGGTCGCAAGGTACCATCGACCTCTGCAGGTTGGCTGACATGTGATGTGGGCGCTGTCACGTACGTAGTGCGCGTGACGTGGCTAAATGGACCTCCTCTTTTTTTTTAAAAATTCTACGAATTTATACTCCATACTCTAAGTACATGCAGAGTATCTACTGAATCTTTCAGTCTTCTCCTTCCGCCTCCGAAGGAGGCGGTGTGATGACATAGAGCATTCCGAAATCGTCCAGGAACTGCTCATTGTCTCTCTCCGCTGTGTCTAACAACCGCCCTTCAGGTAAGATGAACCCCCGATGAGGAAGGTCCACCCACCCTTGGTCTAGATGCACAGTAATCAGTTCCTCTTCCTCTAATTGAGAGGCGCGAGGGGCAAGATCGAGGATAGGATCCTCGTGATCGACTGGGCCAATTCCATGTTCCTCCGCTTGTGACGAAGGAACCACTTCCTCTCCCAGTACTCCGTATTCGGGCTCCATGATGTTGAACAATAGAGAACGCCTAACTAGGCAGCCGAGTTCACACACCGGTACTCCGGGTAACAGGAGTAACACATGCATCGTAGATAGAATCACATGCATCAGGATTGGTACTATACAGTAGCTTAGTCAGACGGTCTCCTACATGTATATAAGGACACCTGTAGCGTAGTACAATCCAAGTCGCTCAACAGCAACTTTGTGTGCATCAAGCCTCACAGCTTAACAACCAGGTAAGTTAGCGTCCCGCTACACTGCGTAAGGAAGCCTGCTCGTCACATGACCCCGCGAATGGGAATGTGGACAAATGGCTCATCCACAATCTCATTTCATTCAAGCGCTTCACGCCTGCCTTCCCGAATTTCCTCAGTGTCCCTGTACTGCCACGTTCTGTACAGTTCTTCTGCAAACTTCTCTGCCTTCGCCGGATCAAATGCCGCCGCGTATTTCTTATGGGCTTCCTTTTTGGTTCTTTTACGTTCCTTTTCAGAAAGCCCATCCCATTCCTTCTGGAATTCCAGAACTTTACCAGCGCGCCACACTGTATGCTCTTCTAGTCTAGCCCACGCCATGGCGTGCTCGTTGCCCTGGGTGTGATCCTCCTTACATTTGGAGAGGATCTCTGCCCATTCAAATGTGCCAATCATAGGGTTGAGTTGGAGGAATTTCAAGACATCGAGCGAGGACCACCCCCGTTGACGCCTAGAGTACCAAGACTTGCCTTGCGCAAGGTCCCGCTTGGAAAACGGACCCACAAAAGGCTTACGCTCGTACTTCTTATGCCTCATGTAGTATGGGCACTTGAAGAGTATATGATCCCGGGTTTCCCTGTACCCATTTCGAAGGCGGCACGGACATTTATCCGATTCTCCTGGTTGGAGAAGCTTAAAGCGCTTCTTGTATTCCCCGCTTGGGAAATGTTCAGTGATAACCTGCGTGAATCGGGCTACCTCCTTGTTACGAATCTTAGTGGGGAACGCGAGTTCCTCATAAGTTTTATCCTCGCCGTCTGTGTTTGTCTTGCTCAGATCGACTTTTCCTAGGGATAGGAAGGGTGATTTACCCGTGGTGCGAGGCTTTAGCCCCTCATCCCACCATAAACCATACCCTAGATAGGCACTATGACAAGTGCGAATAGATTTGTCAGGGACACCCGGGACTCCTGTTACGCGACGACTCGCGCTAACTCGGCTAAGGTCGACTCTGGAGACCACTGACCTATTACACAAATAGTCAGTCAACCTAACCCCTAGGACTTACCTACCTGGGCCTAGCGAGCTACACGAAGGAAACCCTGTTCTTCGATGAGAGTGACGATAGATGCCTGGGAGCACAATGCTACCACCAGGATCGAGCGAGCTTGAGTCTGGTGTCGGCTAACTCAGAGGCTTCACTGCAGGGGATGCGAGTGAAGGTTGAGTATAGATTAAACCAGGTCGAAGTTGGGACCTCGACCATCTACCAACTGCAGTATATATACAGGAGAGGCCTAGGGCGTCTCTATGGTTCAGGGCAGGGTCACAGAGACAGAACTCGGTAAGGAGCCAATGGGAGACATACTGGAGAAAGGTCGGGGAAACCCTGGGGTCATGGGAGTGGGGATGAGTCAGAGTCCGGAGGAATGAGTCATGGGAAGCATGAGGGATATAGTGAATGGCCAATGGGAAGCGTCCTCGGTGTGAGTACCACACCAGTCCCTATCTAAGTATAGTACAGGCTCGAGTCATGAAGGGGAATGACCTAGCCTTGGGAGTCATGAGAACAAAGCGGTGCGGAGCCGGGCCGAGGGATCGGGCCGGGCTCCAGTCATGTGGGACGCGATGGCGGCAAGGGGAAGGGAACCGGTCCGAGAGAGTGGTAGGGTTAGGTGTATGTCACGTGTTCCAGGATGCAGTAGCGCGCATCCTGACATTCGTAACATTAGCTCCCTCCTATGGTCGACGTCCTCGACGACCTAGCTCCCTCCTCGTGTGGGTTCTCGGCGGTGCCGGTTCGTGCACTGCTTCTTGCGGTGGGGATGGAATCGTTGTCGGATCCTTCGGGGGTCGGGGGAGAGGATACGGACTCGTCCGGGGAGACTAAGGTGGGCGTCGGGGAGGTTGCGAGTAACTGGAGTGGGAAGTACTCGACGTTCCCGATGTGCTCGTACGCGGGGGTTTGTCGTTCTAGACGATTGCTGGACCGGTCTGTTCCTGGCTGACGGGGATCGAAGGATAGTTGGTCTTCTTCCAACTGTTTGCGGAATGGGTCGCGCCGAGCCTCGTGTCCTTCGGTACGAACACAATATCTGCAGTGAGGGCACCAGGAGAAGGTGGGATCGTGATGGGTGTGCTGCCTTCGAGGGAGCGTATCCCAGGATGGTGTCGATGGTTCGGGGAATGATGTAGGGGATCGTTGGCCATCGAGGTACTGGGTGAGGAAGTCCCGGAGAGCAGTAAGGAACGAAAGGAGGGACGATGAGGGCATCTGGTTGAGAGGGACGATCGTTCCTTGTTCCCTTTATCTCTACAGGAGATAACCTCGTGTCGTTCTTCTCGAGTTCTTCTGTTTCCGTGTGCGAGGATGGGGAGTCATCGTGGAGTGCAGGGGAAATCTTTTGCGAATCATGGGTCCTTGATTCGAAAACGAGTTGACCCATGACCTCCCGTGCTTGTTCCGTGTCGGCGACGGCCTCATCTCGGTTCCGAACAGTCTCCGATGGTCCTTTGATCAAATCGAAAGTGGCTCGTGCCGTCCCGAGTTTGTCCGTGGTCTTCAGACCAACCGTAAAATTCGCCCCTTTCGTACAGTCATGGTCCACCATGACATCACTAGGGACCGATCGGTCCGTACCGGGCGGTGGGGGTTCCGTGTGGGGTTTCGTTTGCTGATAAGGCGTCCCGCTTTCCTTGTCTCGGGAGATGAACGCGGCCCTGTCCGGCCAACGTGAAACTCGTTGTTCGGCCGCCGTGGTTTCCGTAATGCCAAGAGGTTCGGCGGACGGTAGGTCGAAGAGATTGGGAGGGATCCTTTCCTCCAACGTCTTCTCCTTGTCCTTGACCTGCGCGGGTTCCGTGGCCGTGGTGACTGGAGTCGACGGGGTGTTACCGTGGTGGCGAGACGTCTCCTCGTCCTTGGGTGGCGACTCGATGTGCAAGTAGACGGTGAAGAGGTCGCTCCCCATGAACGAGGAGAGCTTCTCGTCCTCTTCTGAGAAGGTCCGTTCGAGGAGCTTCTCCAGATCTTCTTCTTCATCATCATTCGGGTCGAGTGAGAGCGGTGGTGGCGGTGGATCCTCCAGATCCTCCGCAGGTTCTGGGGATTGTTGTAGGACTACATTATGAGGAATCCTTGGTGGCAGATCATCCTGATCTGGCACTTCCTCAACTGTTGCACAGGGAGCTTCCTTCTCCCGTGCCAGCGTCTTGGGCAAAGGTGTTGGCCAAGATGGTTCTTCCTTCAGATCAGAGATGGTCCTCAGGCGGAGCATCTCCTGATCTCGCTCTTTGTTGGGGTTGGGGTTGATTGGTGGTGGTGGATCTTCCCGATCCACCACGGGTTCTTGGGGTTGTTCTGGGGTTACAGTACAAGGAGTCCTTAGTGACAGATCGTCCTGATCTGTCACCTCCTTTACTGTTGCGCGGGTTGTCTTCTCTGATGTCGACGCCTTGGGCAAAGGCGTTGGCCGGAATGGTCCTCGGGGTGGCGTCGACCCCCGTGCCCTTAGCTCCCTCCTAACGGTCGTCGCCCCCGACGACTTAGCTCCTCGGGGGGGTCTCGGGTTCTGGTAAATGGGAGATGGTGAACGTCGAAGACGTTCCAGCATGCCTCTCCAGCTCGGTGGGGGTGATTCGGTACGGAGTTGGGTAGTTGAGGGGTTCGCTTCGCCCAAAAAAATTTTCGGGGGTGATGGATCTTCCTGATCCACCACGGGTTCAGGGAGTGGGGTTGTGATACGACGAGTCCTTGATGACGGTCGCTCTTGGTTAGCTCCCTCCTCTGCGCGGGGACTAGTCTTCCATTGCCCTATCGCTGGGTGTGTGGGCAGGAGGTTCGTTTGTTCCTCCGAAGATCGCGGGGATGGAGTAGGGGTCGCAGTGTGAAGAGTCCTTGGTGATGGACGCTCTTGGTCAGTCACTTCTTCTGTTGCTGTTGCAGGGATCGTCTTCCAATACCCTCCGTATTTGAGGGCAAGGTCATCCCATGGGTTCGTTGGTGGATCATCGAACAGATCCGTCGATACTTCGCGTTCACGCGGCTTCTTCTCCTCCTGCTCAGGTACTGGTGGTGGTTTGAGCGAGGGTAATGGCCAGGGCGTTGGCCCTAGCGATCCTAGGTCTTCAAAGTAGGATGAAGGTGATTCGGGCTCTGGTGAATCGGCGTCAAGGTCCTCCATCGATCCGATATCGATGAGGGTTTCGGTTTCTGCGGCTTTCGTCTGGGAAAGAGAATTTGTTCGGGGTCCTCCCTGCACAGAAACGGGAGGCCCTAGGCAAAATCCATCGCGAGATATGCCGCCGTTTCTGGGTCAAGGCCCAGTGCTATGTTTCGAAGAGCTTCCGTTGCTGCGGCTATAAGGTCTTCCTTGGTAAATGACATGGTGGGCAGAGATGGGATAGGAACAGTAGCTGAGGGGGTGTCGAGCTATGGGTTCCCTCGAGATACTGTTCAATTGCTTTGGTCGGTTCCTCTTCCGGAGGGGGGGTACTGGTGCGATGGCTGGTTGCTGTTCTGGTGGGTGATACTCCGATCACAGTTCAATCTTCTCTTGAACGATACGTCGATCGTCAAGGCGGGTGTTCGCACGACACGTCGGTCGTCGAGGTAGTCTTCTCTTCTCGCACGATGCGTCGATCGTCGAGGCAATGGTCTCCTGCACGATATGTCGATCGTCAGGGCAAGTCTTCTCCAAGCCGGTCTGTTGGCTGAGGAATGTCTTCTCTTCTCGCACGATGTGTCGATCGTCGAGGCAATGGTCTCCTGCACGATACGTCGATCGTCAGGGCAAGTCTTCTCCAAGCCGGTTTGTTGGCTGAGGTGTGTGCTGGGGAACTGGGAAAGAGAACACAGGAGCGGGGATGGGTATCCCTACACCTGGGCAGGTGGGGAGGGTTGTAACTTCGACCTAATGTTACGCGACGACTCGCGCTAACTCGGCTAAGGTTGACTCTGGAGACCACTGACCTATTACACAAATAGTCAGTCAACCTAACCCCTAGGACTTACCTACCTGGGCCTAGCGAGCTACACGAAGGAAACCCTGTTCTTCGATGAGAGTGACGATAGATGCCTGGGAGCACAATGCTACCACCAGGATCGAGCGAGCTTGAGTCTGGTGTCGGCTAACTCAGAGGCTTCACTGCAGGGGATGCGAGTGAAGGTTGAGTATAGATTAAACCAGGTCGAAGTTGGGACCTCGACCATCTACCAACTGCAGTATATATACAGGAGAGGCCTAGGGCGTCTCTATGGTTCAGGGCAGGGTCACAGAGACAGAACTCGGTAAGGAGCCAATGGGAGACATACTGGAGAAAGGTCGGGGAAACCCTGGGGTCATGGGAGTGGGGATGAGTCAGAGTCCGGAGGAATGAGTCATGGGAAGCATGAGGGATATAGTGAATGGCCAATGGGAAGCGTCCTCGGTGTGAGTACCACACCAGTCCCTATCTAAGTATAGTACAGGCTCGAGTCATGAAGGGGAATGACCTAGCCTTGGGAGTCATGAGAACAAAGCGGTGCGGAGCCGGGCCGAGGGATCGGGCCGGGCTCCAGTCATGTGGGACGCGATGGCGGCAAGGGGAAGGGAACCGGTCCGAGAGAGTGGTAGGGTTAGGTGTATGTCACGTGTTCCAGGATGCAGTAGCGCGCATCCTGACATTCGTAACAACTCCTACCACTGGTGTGCGCTTAACTTTGTACTTGAGGCCGGCAGTGTCCGACCAATCATCTATTACTTTCTGGCGGATCTCTTGTCCCCGGAAAGCAAATGATTTGTAATCAGGCAAAGGTTCGTCTGATTCATTTATGTCGGAAGCGAGTTTGTCCACATACTCGTTCCATTGAATCCCAACATGAGATGGGCTCCATAGGAATACAACCTTGCGGTTCATTTCCTTCAAATATTCACTAATCCACACACCGTGGAGTTGGCCGGAGCCAACCCCACTGGGTTTCATAGCGCGCCGCAAGTTGCCGATATTGTCGCTGGCAATAACTATAGTGTGATCCGATGGACGGATCACTTCTGTGGCTGCCTTGACACCTAGGTAACATGCCTGAACCTCTGCGTCAAAACTAGTGCACTTCCCGGACATCCAAGAGTCCTCCGAGACCATTTGGTCATTGCGTGTAATGACATACGCGCCCGACCCCTTCGTTTTCTGCAAGTTAGGCTTGCCTTTAACCTGGAGATAATCATCATCTTTCCCCGGGATGACAGACCCATCCGACCATATCATCAGGGTGTTTCTGTCATGCATGTATGTGGACGCCACGGGCGTCCATGTGTTATGAATCCAGTCTTTGAAATCATCACTGACTTTTCCGTTTTCTCCGCCCTTTTTCCTTGGGATAGATTTAATGTCATCATCATGATTATTGTTATGAATATCAGGATGCGCGTTACTGCATCCTGGAACACGTGACATACACCTAAACCCTACCACTCTCTCGGACCGGTTCCCTTCCCCTTGCCACCATCGTGTCCCACATGACTGGAGTCCGGCCCGATCCCTTGGCCCGGCTCCGCACCTCTTTGTTCTCATGACTCCCAAGGCTAGGTCATTCCCCTTCATGACTCGAGCCTGTACTATACTTAGATAGGGACTGGTGTGGTACTCACACCAAGGATGCTTCCCATTGGTCATTCACTATCTCCCTCATGCTTCCCATGACTCATTCCTCCGGACTCTGACTCATCCCCACTCCCATGACCCCAGGGTTTCCCCTACCTTTCTCCAGTATGTCTCCCATTGGCTCCTTACCGAGTTCTGTCTCTGTGACTCCTGTCCTGACCCCTAGAGACGCCCTAGGCCTCTCCTGTATATATACTGCAGTTGATAGATGGTCGAAGTCCCAACTTCGACCTGGTTTAATCTATACTCAACCTTCACTCGCATCCCCTGCAGTGAAGCCTCTGAGTTAGCCGACACCAGACTCAAGCTCGCTCGATCCTGGTGGTAGCATTGTGCTCCCAGGTATCCATCGTCACTCTCATCGAAGGACAGGGTTTCCTTCGTGTAACTCGCTAGGCCCAGGTAGGTAAGCCCTAGGGGTTAGGTTGGCTGACTATTCACGGAATAGGTCAGTGGTCTCCAGAGTCGACCTTAGTCGAGTTAGCGCGAGTCGTCGCGTAACATTAGGTCGAAGTTACAACCCTCCCCACCTGCCCAGGTGTAGGGATACCCATCCCCGCCCCTGTGTTCCCTTTCCCCTTTTCCCCAGAAGAACTCGCTCTATCCAGAGGAGTTAAAGCCGACGAAGACCGGCTCCAGGCACCATTCCTATTCGCACCAAGGTCGACGCGGGAAGCGTAGGGCTCCCACCACTCAAGGACCTCTGGTGGAATACCGAAACCAAGCTCTTCCAGTTTGAAGAGAAGGGAGAGTTCCGCGACGTCGAACTCCAGAAAGAAGACAAGAAGGACCTAAGTTGGTCCTGGTTTCCAGAAGATTGGACAACCTCACAGAAGCAGAAAGACACCAGAACAACGCTTGAACAGCACGCGCAGACAGCATTCGATCACGTACGATCGCTCACCAGACAGGCTAGGAAGCCTACCCCGAGAACCACCCCCGTTGTCAGCCCGACAATCACCCGAGAAGTTTCATTGGAAACCGCAGTTTCTCCGACATCCCCGCAATACGTCGGATCACCTCTTGCTTCGACCTCAGTCATCGCACCAGTACCCACTCCGCTTGAAGAGGAGTCAACCAGAGCACTCGAGCAGTACCTCGAAGGAACCCACATCTCGACACCTCCCCCAGCCACTCCTCGCACTCCTAGTCCATCCCCATCCACAATGTCTACTCCATCGTTCACCCCTCAGGAATTTGCGACAGCAATGACGGAGGTTCTTCGAACCCAGACTCAGTTCAAAGGAAAGATCGATATCAAGTCCCCCGATCCGTTTGAAGGTCACTCCGACGATGCCCAGGCATTCATTGACCGCATCCTAAACTACTTCGAGGCTGTGGGTAACACCGGAGCCTCGGACCAGTCCAAGATCGCATATGCCTTCAGTCTCATGAGAGGAAGCGCAGTGAACTTCCGAGACTTGTATTACCAGAAGGCAACCGAAGCACGTCGTATTGGAGAGAAAGTCTATGACTCTTGGGACGACTTCGAGAAGGATCTCTTCAAGGAATTCCCAGTCGTCGACAACAAGACCAAGTGGTTGATGCAACTCCTCCACTACACACAAGGCAGACGAAACATCCCAGACTTCCTCACGACATTCCAAGCGCTTGCCCTGCGAGCTGGACTAAAGGACGCGATCACCGACAGCAATGGCAAAGTCACAGACCCCAGGAACTATGAGCAACTCCTTGCTTTCTTCCTGGGAGCGTTAAACCCGAAGCTCGTCGAGCGACTCATGAATCAAGTCGGCATGCCTATTACCATGGAAGGATGGTATGAACGAGCTCGTCGACTCGACGCATACGCGAACTTCGGAGCAATGGCTTCGAACAACAATCACCGATCGAACAACCACACTTCGAACCCATACGGACGGGTAGACGAACCCATGGACATCGACCGAGTCACTATTCCTCAAGAAATGAGGGACCAACGCATGAGAGAAGGGCTTTGCCTTCTCTGTGGCAAGAAGGGCCACTACGCTCGCGAACACAAGGATCGCGATGGATTCCAACAACAACGAGGCCAAGGAGGACCTCGACCTCAGCAATTTGAACGACGAACCCAAGAAGGGTCTCGTCAACAGCAACCCAAACGACAAGGTCAAGGACGACCTTACCAGCAGCAACCTCGTGCACGGATCGTAGACATCAACGACGATGTTCCACTTCCAGGTGCACCTCCCATCGATGCCCGATCCCAAATCAAGGCACTTCGACTCCAGATGAGTGATGCAGATTGGGACAAAGTCATGCTGGATTTTACCTAGGGTCCCCCGAGCCTGCGCAGGTCGGACCCCGAATCATCTCTCTCTCCCGCACAGTGTATGGAAGCATAGAATCGAAATCACTTTTTCTACCTATCACTGTGCACGGACGTCGAGAGAAAGCCGCAGAAACCGAAGCCCTCATAGACAGTGGAGCAATGGAGTGCCTCGTTAGCCCCGAACTCGTCAAGCGAGTTGGGATGACCCTCATTCCTCTTGAACGATCCATCATCCTTCGGAATGCCGATGAAACTGAAAATTCCCAAGGACGAATCACTCACTACGTCGCACTGAAGTACCGCTGGAAAGGAGCTACTCGACTGCGAGTACAGAAGGCCTACGTGGCATCGATCGGACGACACGAAGTCATCCTCGGGATGACCTGGCTTCAGAAGGAAAACCCCGCGGTCGATTGGAAGACCGGGAACCTCATCGTACGACGCATTGGCGCCACACCGAAGCCTGAACCACCTCCACCGTCTTGGAGGGGCACGCTGGAACGTCTTCAACGTTCACCATCGCCCGCTTATCAGAAGCCAGACCCAGACCCACCCAGGCCAACACCCTGGCCGACGTCTCTACTTCAGCCACCATCATTGAAGAAGAAGAAGAAGAAGCCGCGCAAACGAACGCGCAGAACCCCACAGGATCTATTGGATGATCCCGTACCCGAGCTACCCTCCCACCCAGTGATGGGACCAACCAACCAACAGAAGAGAACTCCCCGCGCAACGGTAGAGGAAGTGCCAGATCAAGACGATCTGCCGCTAAGGACCTCTCGCACCGTGACCCCAGGACAGACCCCAGAACCCGTGTTGGACCGAGAAGATCCACCACCACCGCTAGCAACGGATCCCAATGATGACGATGAAGAAGATGAGAAACTCTTCTCGTATGAAGAAGGAGGGGACCTCCTCACTGCTTATTCCCACATCGAACCACCCCTTACGAAGGAAGAGACGTCTCTTCACCACGGTACCACTCCATCGACACCGGTCAATCGCTACCTGAAAACGCGCAGTGGGAAGTTGATTCCCATGGCGTTCTCATTCGGAAAAGTCACCACGTCCACCGAGCTTGCGCAAGCCGCGCACGCCAAGGATAAGGAGAAGACACTGGAGGAAATGATTCCCCCCTACCTCCACGATCTCCTTCCCGCTTTCGACAAAGGCACGGCATCTCGACTCCCGATGCACACGGAGTATGATCACGAGATCAAGCTGAAACCAGGCTTTGAGTCAATGAAAGCACAGGTTTACCCCTTGGCACCGGCACAACGTACCGAACTCGAGAAGTTCATCCAGGAAAACGAGTCGAAAGGCTATATCCGACCGTCGAAATCCCCCGTCGCTTCCCCGTTCTTCTTTGTAGGAAAGAAGGACGGCTCGTATCGACCCTGTCAGGACTATCGCACGCTAAACGCAAACACCATCAAGGACCGATACCCCCTCCCTCTCATCACGGATCTCATGGAGAAGATGAAGGGGGCACGATACTTCACAAAGATGGATCTTCGCGCCGGATACAACAACGTCCGAATCAAGGAAGGGGATGAATGGAAAGCCGCTTTCATCGTTCCTGGCACCGACCATGGTCCACCGCGTCTCTACGAGCCTACCGTCATGTTCTTCGGACTCTGCAACTCGCCCGCCACATTCCAGCGAATGATGAACACGATCTTCGCGGATATGATGCAAGAAGGATGGATGGTCATTTACATGGATGACATCCTAATCTTCTCTGCAGACTTGAAGGAACATCAGCAGCGAACACGCCGAGTAATCGAACGACTCCGCGAACATGACCTGTACCTCAAACCAGAGAAATGCTACTTCGACGTCACAGAAGTAGAATTTCTGGGACTCATCCTCCGACCCAACGCTATCGCCATGGACCCTGTAAAGGTAGAAGGAGTTACGGGCTGGAAACCCCCGACGTGTCTCAAGGAGACCCGTCCATTCCTGGGTTTCGCCAACTTCTACCGCCGGTTTATCTCCCACTTTTCGGAACGCGCTCGACCCCTAGTCGACCTAACCAAGAAAGATGTCCGGTGGCACTGGGACAATGAACAGCAGAAGGCATTCGAAGACATCAAGGCAGAGTTCACCCGCGCCCCAGTATTACTCATGCCCCAGGACGGCAAGCCATTCTCGCTCGAAACTGACGCCTCGAAGTTTGCGACCGGTGGAGTCCTCCGACAACAGGATGAAAACGGAGACTGGCACCCCTGCGGATTCATCTCCCAGTCGCTCAACCCTGCCGAACGAAACTACGAGATTTACGACCGAGAACTGCTCGCCATCATTCGAGGATTGGAAGCTTGGAGACATCTACTCCTGGGTGCTCCTCACCCGATCCAAATTCTTTGCGACCACAAGAATCTTGGATACTGGCGCACTGCGCAGAAACTTAATCGCCGGCAAGCGAGATGGGCCCTCTTCCTATCAGAATTCGACTACGAACTCATCCACGTCCCGGGGACAAAGATGGTTCAATCCGATGCTCTGTCACGGCGATCTGATCACGACCCAGGAGATAACGACAATGAGGACATGCTGGTCCTACCCGATGCACGCTTCGCTAGAAACCTATCCGTCTACCGGACGATGATGACCGAGACTTTCGAAGAAGACACTGTCCTCACGGTTGACGACCCCAGCTATGTCAGGACCGTCAACCTGGAGCTTCGCGAACGAATTCGCGATTGTCACATCAGAGAACCCATAGTACGGGACGCCATCACCGCACTCTACGACAAAGGACCCGCCCCGGCACGCACAGCGCTCACGGATTGGATGGAAGACGGAGAACTCGTATACTATCGCGGCAAAGCCTACGTCCCGCCGAACAAGGATCTGCGACGAGACGTGGTGAAACTCTACCACGACCTGCCATCTGCCGGACACCCGGGCATAGCGAAAACCACAACAGCCGTACAACGAGATTTCTGGTGGCCGGGCATGGCTGCGTTCATCTCCTGATACGTGAAGGGATGCGCGGCATGCCAACAGATGAAGCCCAACACGCATCCAACCACCGTTCCCATCATCCCAATCCCAGCGCAACTACCAGCCGTACCCTGGTCCTGTACAACCATCGATTGGATTACGGACCTCCCACCATCCGGTCAGGAGAAATTCGATTCTATTTGTGTCATGGTGGACCATGACTGTACGAAGGGGGTAATCTTTGCTCCTGGTTTCAAAACCACGGACGCACTCGGGACGGCACGGATCATTCATGACTCAGTTTACCGACGATTCGGGATGCCAGACAAGATCATCTCCGACCGTGGTCCGCAGTTCGCTTCTCACGTCATGCAGGAGGCACTCCGTCTAGGAGGAGTCGAACAACAAATGTCAACGGCTTACCATCCTCAAACCGATGGCCAAACGGAACGAGCCAACCAGTCACTCGAGGTATTCCTACGGATCTTCTGCGCGAACAACCCGGACAAATGGTCAGAGATGCTCACGGACGCCGAATTCGCTCACAACTCCCGAGAACATTCTACCATCAAGATGTCGCCATTCTACGCCATGATGGGGTACAACCCCCGAGCGTTCCCACATGTAACGGAGATATCTAAGGCCCCTGCCACAGCCGAAAGAATATCGGAGATAGCGCGGAACCGAGAAGAGGCCGCAGCTGCCATGGAACAAGCACAGAAGGTCGTGGAACGACGCGTGAAGCAACGGACCCCCGCTTTCCGCAAGGATCAGGAGGTATGGCTTGAGTCGACCAACCTGAGACTTCCATACCCTACAAGGAAACTAGCTCCGAAACGAGAAGGACCCTTCCGAATCACCAAGGTCATGGGTCCAGTCACCTACGAATTGAAGCTCCCTGATTCGTGGAGAATCCACCCGGTATTCCACGCAGGCCTCCTATCCCCGTACACGAATACTGACGAACACGGAGAAAACTACACGAGGCCACCTCCTGACGAGATAGAAGGAGAAGACAACTACGAAGTCGAGTCTATTCTTGGACATCGCCGCAAGGCAAACGGAACAACGGAATACCGCATCCTGTGGAAGGGCTATTCCACAGCAGACTCTACCTGGGAACCTGAACGGAACATCATCGGAACGGCAGACGAATTGCTCACAGAGTATAAAAGGAGCAAGAAACTTCCGCTCAAACCCAGTTCCAAACGACCCTCTCGCAAGTAAACCGCTCGGTACTGACCTCCCCAAACGAACCCCCATTCCTCCTGACAAGACCGCTCACGATGTCCCTTATCCCAACGAACTCCCCCTCTATCTGCATGACCATCGAGAATGCCTACCGACAGTATGCACGTGCAACTAGTCCCCGCATCGACCCTACCGAGACCTCCCGCGACTTTCCCCTCCCCAACTACTACGAAGGCTACCCCTCCTGGTATCCGATATGGCCAGAATGCGATATGCCTTCCTGTCGAACCGGAAACCTTTGCTCAACCACGGGACGGAAGGTGCGACCTTTCGCCGAACACACAATCTATGTTCGCCATGGGCAACAACGGCGTTGCCGATGTCAACCAGGAGCTCACGTATGCGATGGAACCTGGTATAACGCATGCCGAGCCTGCATCCGCACCCGTCAACGGTACATCGCCGAGATCGTCGACGTCGACTACGATATCCAATCCAAGCACCAGCTCCTTGACCTCGCCGAAGCCCTCCTGTTCGGCTCTCCGAATGAGCCGGGACTAGGACCCATCCTTACAGCACATATGAACCGACAGAAGGCTTTGGTAACCTTTGCCAACAACCTCCTATTCGACAACGGAGCGTTCTGCGGCCTCCTCGCCAACTACCTCCTTGCGAAGGAACGAAAGGCACAGATCCGAGAAGTCCCAGCACCCCTCCCTCGCCTCAAAAGGGCAGTCAGAATAACGGCATACCGAGATCGAGTACCCACCATCACGTTTCCCCAAGAAGCCCCATTTCATCCACCTTCCCCGTCGAACCCATTGCGCAAGGTATGGCCCTTGACCCCATTCAACCCACCCTCATCGTCGAGTCCCATGATGAGAATATGGCCCTCGACTCCGCTGCCAACGCCCCGATCCTACGCCAACGCAGTAGCAGGACCCTCGCGCATGCCTGCTCAAACGCCAACCCCTAACTCGGCCAACCCAACCGGGACGCAAACCACTGGACGGGCTGACAAGACACGGACGCGCAAGAAGCGGCGTACGAACCCTCCCCACCGCGAACCCTCTCCGAAGGTCTAGGTCGTCGAGGACGTCGACCATAGGAGGGAGCTGATGTTACGAATATCAGGATGCGCGTTACTGCATCCTGGAACACGTGACATACACCTAAACCCTACCACTCTCTCGGACCGGTTCCCTTCCCCTTGCCACCATCGTGTCCCACATGACTGGAGTCCGGCCCGATCCCTTGGCCCGGCTCCGCACCTCTTTGTTCTCATGACTCCCAAGGCTAGGTCATTCCCCTTCATGACTCGAGCCTGTACTATACTTAGATAGGGACTGGTGTGGTACTCACACCAAGGATGCTTCCCATTGGTCATTCACTATCTCCCTCATGCTTCCCATGACTCATTCCTCCGGACTCTGACTCATCCCCACTCCCATGACCCCAGGGTTTCCCCTACCTTTCTCCAGTATGTCTCCCATTGGCTCCTTACCGAGTTCTGTCTCTGTGACTCCTGTCCTGACCCCTAGAGACGCCCTAGGCCTCTCCTGTATATATACTGCAGTTGATAGATGGTCGAAGTCCCAACTTCGACCTGGTTTAATCTATACTCAACCTTCACTCGCATCCCCTGCAGTGAAGCCTCTGAGTTAGCCGACACCAGACTCAAGCTCGCTCGATCCTGGTGGTAGCATTGTGCTCCCAGGTATCCATCGTCACTCTCATCGAAGGACAGGGTTTCCTTCGTGTAACTCGCTAGGCCCAGGTAGGTAAGCCCTAGGGGTTAGGTTGGCTGACTATTCACGGAATAGGTCAGTGGTCTCCAGAGTCGACCTTAGTCGAGTTAGCGCGAGTCGTCGCGTAACAATTATCCCGCTTATCACGATAAAACAACACATGTTCGATGGCATCATTTCCATCACGGTCGATCAGCCTGTCACCAGGCCTGCATACCGACGCTAAGACATGGAATATCTCATCCATTGTCTAGGCCATTTTCTCAAAGTGCACCATAGGGGACTTTGATTTGCTGCGCCTTCCTACGCGGAACGGCATTTCAGTGTTGAGATCAGATGTGGGGACGTCTGAGAGCTCCCACTCATGACTCATTAACGCCCGGGTAGGGTGACCCGGGTGAAGAGTTTTGATACGGAGAGCATGCTTCTCCATGTATCTTGTGATGTTCACTTTCACCGGAACCACCCCGGTGATCAATTCCATGGCTCCAATCGGGGTCGTTCGGAACACCCCCGTGATCCATCTGACGGCTCGGGATTGCGCCCCCTGCATCTCTTTCGCAATCCAACCAATCCCTTTCCACCCAGGTTTCCACCACAGGTGCGCACCATAGCACATGAGCGGAAGCACATGTGCTATGTATAATTGTCTCTTTTGCATGGGGGTGAACCCCCGAAGAGAGTTACCTAGCATGGTGAGAGTGGACACCGTGCTAGCTGCTTTAGCCGCGTAGAAGCGGATGTGAGATTTGAATGACAATTTAGGATCCAGATAGAATCCTAAATATCTCATTGAGACCTTTGGAACGATGTGATTGATCTTTCGATCAATCTCGATCACTACGTCTGGGCCTGTGGGCTTATCAGGCTTCCATGGTTTCCACTTCTTCCAGAAGTGCATGACTTCCACTTTATCAGCTTCCACTCCCAACCCGACCCATAATAGGTCGCCATTAAGGGAATGGAACATGACTTGCAGGTACTCCACATTGAGTTCCACCTGTGTAATATTGCGCCGAATCATTGATTTCAATGGAGCGGCTACCATGAATGCACTGTCGTCCACATAGAACTTCAGTGTGCCATTCCCAGGCATCTTGCGATCCACTGGGAAATGCTTATGTAAGATGGGAGCAATATACAGCCCCGATCCCATCGGAGAGAAGGCAGACCCCTGACCCACTCCCAACGGTGTGGGAGTGGTGTCTGTGAGCTTACCATTAAACAGGTACCGGGTAAACCGGCCCTTTAGATAATCAGCAAAGAACTCCACCAGGTCCTCCGCAAATCCTTCGCGCCTCAGCATCTCAACAAGAATGTTGTGATTTAGAGACGGGTAAAACTGAGATACATCCAACAGCAACATTGAAGGAGTGAGATCTCGTGCCCAGGCTTCGTGCACAAAGTGCACAACTTCAATGCCAGCATCAGTGGTACTGTGTTGCATTGTACCGCCGTACTGGCATGGATGCATGATGCCAAACTTCTGAGCATCAAATTGCATGCGCTTAGCAAGTATTTTTTTGAATAGCTTGCCAAACACGCTGAGGAGACATATCGGACGATATGCTTTGGCTTTGGTGTAATCCGGCTTGTTAGGCTTGGGGATTACTACCGTTATGGACCGCTTGAACGCAGTGGGGAACTTATGCTTTCTAATGCACGCATTAAAGAAAGCTTTAAAGAATTGGTAGACCTTGGGTCCCCAGTGGATGTACGTGACGTTGTCATTTTCGTCCGTTTTCTTTTCTATGCAATGGAATATGGTTTTAGCCCATAACCAATTGATGTGATCTTCCCCGCCGACTGAAGTGTTACTCGTGTCCGCAAGGTTCTCCGATATCTCCTCATTGGAGATGTCATTAAATGTCCGAGTTTCCCATTTAGGAAGTTTGTCCATAATACTCATGTCCACTTGTCGAGGAACCGACGCAGTGAATTGTTCTCGGAATTCCGTTTGAAGGTCTTCCTGACTATCTATGACGGTGCCGTCAGCGCGCTTAATTTGCACGCTGGAGTCGAGCCGTCTCGGCCGTGTCCACGCAACATAATTAGATATGAGTTGCGGATGCGCGTGAGCAATGATCTTGTCAAAGAAGACCCTTTTAGCACGCTTGGAAGCAGCGGCTACCCATTGGCATGCAGATTTCACGCCCTTTTGCATGGTATCATGTACGTCATTGTACCGTTCATACTGGGCGCTCCGGCGTCCAAGCGTGCGGAAAGCTAATCCCCTTAACTTTCGTAATAACTTAGTCCTTTTACGGGCTAAGCGAAGACTTTTTGAGGCCTGCGCACACTCATCATTCCACCACGTCTTGGAATGGCCGGTGCGGTTGGGTTTGGAGGCATGCTTCTTCCAGAGCTCTTGAATACCGGAGAATAATGCTTCCCCGGTGTTCTCAATGTCTTGTGCACTCTCCCACTCAAGTGGGAGGCCCGCAATTAATTTAGCCACATCTTCGTTGAATTTCCAAGATCCCTTGGAAACCCGACCAAGTGTGGGTTCGATGTTGGGCGCTCCGCCCGCAACAACTTTCCAGACCAAGGGTGAATGATCGCTCTTGTGTCTGGCCCTGTGTTGGACCCTAAAGTCCTGTATTTCGTAATCACCTCTCTTCCACACCAAATCCAGTGTGTATCGAGGTAATGCTGCATTGTTCGACTGCCATGTAGGCGGTCCATCCTCACTGTTAACCAGGAGGAGTTGGAGCTCAGCAGCGAGGTCCATAAGTTCTCCGCTCTTCTGAGCATGAGGCGGGTTCATGTTGACGAGCAGGCTTCCTTACGCAGTGTAGCGGGATGCTAGCTTACCTGGTTGTTAAGCTGTGAGGCTTGATGCACACAAAGTTGCTGTTGAGCGACTTGGATTGTACTACGCTACAGGGGTCCTTATATACATGTAGGAGACCGTCTGACTAAGCTACTGTATAGTACCAATCCTGATGCATGTGATTCTATCTACGATGCATGTGTTACTCCTGTTACCCGGAGTACCGGTGTGTGAACTCGGCTGCCTAGTTAGGCGCTCTCTATTGTTCAACACTCCCCCTTGCTAAGTGCAGTGGTAGATGCGCGCAAGCATTAAATGGCGCATAGTGCAGCCGACTATGCTGGACTTCTAATCGTAAAATCTTAGTCCGAGCATTCCTCTGAATTTGAGGAACTTGATATGACCCAAGTTCTTAGTGAATAAGTCTGCCGGATTGTCATCAGTGCTTACGTAGAAGACTTCGACTTTCTTGTCTTCTACTAGCTCCCTCACGTAGTGGTAACGAATGTCAATGTGTTTAGACCGACGTTCCGTGATGGGATTGGAGCTAATGAATATTGCTCCCTGATTGTCCGAGCAGATGGGCAGCAGGCCAAGCTTGTAGCCGATCTCCTCCAGGAGCATTTTTATCCAAGCTACTTGTCGCGAGCAATCGCTCAGCGACATATACTCAGCTTCAGTGGACGACAGAGCAACTGTCTTCTGTCTTCTAGACAGCCAACTGAACGCGCTGTTCGTGAACTTTAAGAAGTGCCCAGACCGTGACTTTCTGGCTTCTGGGCTGTCTGCCCAGTCAGAGTCAGTGCACGCCAATAATCCATTGCCGCTTTGTCCTTCATAAACTAGCGCATAGGATTTTGTGCCAATTAAGTAGCGGCAGATATACAGCGCTCTGTTTAAATGGTCCTGTGACGGATTTGCTGCAAATTGCGCAAGTAATGTCACGGCGTAGCAAATGTCAGGTCGAGTTCCAAGCATTAGATATAGCAAGGAACCGATGACGGTCTGGTACTTGCTTCGAAGCGCTGGATCAGCTGTGCCAGTATTGGCAACAGGCTTGTATCCAGCAGGGAGTGGAGTTGGCGCAGATTTAGTGTTCTGCATGCCACAGCGCTGCAGCACTTTCTCAAGGTAGGTGCATTGATCCAGATGGATTTCGCGGCCTTTCCGAGTTACGCGCATGCGCAGAAATTCCTTGACGTCGCCTAAGTCGCGACACTCCCACTTCTTCATGAAGCGGTCCTTCAATGAAAGGACTAGGGTCTTATCTTTGCCACAAAATATGGCATCGTCTACATAGACAATGATCAGCACGAAGCGACCATCTTTTGTCCTATAGACGAATATTCCGGCGTCGGATACGAGGCGTTTACAGCCAAGTTCCTTTAGGGACTCATTGAGGGTGCGCCACCACGCAAGCCCTGCCTGCTTAAGTCCATAGAGAGCGCGAAGTAACCGGAGTACTTTGTGCTCTTGGCCTGGTACTGCAAAGCCTTCAGGCTGCTCCATATAATTTCCTCGTCGAGCTTGCCATAGAGATAGGCATTACGGACATCTAGTCCGGAGACGTGCATATCCTCAAGCGCAGCTAAGGCGAGGATTAGACGTACAGTCTCAAAGCGTACGACTGGAGAGAAGACCTGATCATAGTCAAGGCCTTCAATCTGGGAGTAACCCTTGGCGACCAATCTGGCCTTTTTACGACTGTCAGTTTTGACGTCGAATACCCAGCGGTTTTTAGTGACCTTTCGTCCCTTAGGACGGTCAACCAGTTCATAGACATTGTGTTTGCGAAGTGCCTCAAGTTCTTCGCAACACGCTGCCATCCACTCCTCAAGCTCCTTTTTAGGTAGCTTTAGTATATTGCGGAAAGACCATTCTCTCGGGCTGGTCCCGTCTGGTAGATCGTTGTCGAGGGTGGGTAGCGCTTTTGCAAGCAGCAACTCGACTAACTTAACTCCCCCTTCCCGGCATAATTCTGCCAGTAGTAACTCAGCGCTTTGCGCTTCATCCTCATCGGATGGGGCGGACTCGACAGGTTCGTCGCGTGGAGGAGGATTTGGCGCAGAACTAGGTCCGGGAACCTGTTGTCTTTGCTGCCTTTGTGGTCCGGTTTTGGTACGGGAGCTACCCGCATCCTCACCGACCATCTTTTTCCATTTCCCCTGATTTTCGATGTCCTTTACTATGTCTTGGGGCTTCCGCTGCTCTCCATAGACATTACCTCTACGAGTTACTGGTCTCCGCTCCCTTGCTGAACGTCGCGGCTCCACTGGGGGCGCAGGATGTTCTACCGGTGCATGGGGCGGCGGTACTGGGTCTATGGGCGCATCCTGCAGCTCCTGCTCATCGTCATGAACATGACCGTTTCCCCTTTTAGGAAGGTGATGTTTTGGATGATCATCATCCTCATCCTCATCTACCTGAGGTGTGGTATTTGGTTGATTTTCTGGGATCATTTCTTCTCGAGGTGGCCAAACTCGAGTTGTACCCCGACGATTTGTCAAAGGGCATTTAGGAAACATAGTTTTGTCAAACATCGCGGTGGATGATCTGAACAAAACATTATCTGGTGCTCTCATGAAGAGCCATCCGCCAGTGCACTCTGTAGAGCCATCTCCCCCAAGATAAACATCAGCTCCGATTTGGGCGATAGACCGTTTTTTCCTAACGTCCTTTGGTATGAAGACGTACGCACCGCAGCCAAAAACGCGCAGGTGCGCCACAGATGGCGGCTCGCCGTTTATTAATTCGTAGGGGGTAAGCCAATTAAGGCGACGAATTGGCGTCCTGTTATAAACATGGACTGCATGATCCACGGCGAATTCCCACCAGGATGGAGGTAGACAAGCATCATGGCGTATTGCCTCTGCTTTGTCCATGAGCGTTCTGTTGAAACGCTCAGCTCTGCCATTCTCCTGAGGAGTATGCGGCGAGCTTGAAGGATCTCTATGCCGTTATCCTTTAGAAGGTCTTTGAATGCAGTGGAGACGTATTCTCCCCCTGCATCAGACAACCACTTCTGCACTGTCTTTCCATATTTAGTTTTTACCATGGCTAGGAATTGCCTTGTGGCTGTAATCGCTGCAGATTTCTTGCGCAGATTTACAGTCCATGCGTGCGATGAAGCGTCATCATAGTACAGTATGTAGTACTTGTACTTATGATAGGAATCTACTGGGAAGGATTTTAAGTCCGAATGAATGAGTTCAAACGGTACCTTTGCCCGGTAGTTGGACGGCGGGAAAGACTTAGAGTGCATTTTCCCTTTTGCACATCCTTGGCATATCGGTGAGTCCTTAGGAATCTCCACCTTTCTGGGAAACCCAGATGTATGCTCCTTCGCCTTTGCAAGCACGTCCTTTGAAGGATGCGCAAAGCGGCGATGCATAGTCGAATAATCGACTTCATTTACGTTCACATAAATATTCTGAACGTTTTCACCCGATTCAGCCACGAGGGTGAAGGTGGTAGTGTCCGGGTGCTGCGGTGTAAACCTGAATAAAGGTTTCCGCGCTCCTGGTTCATACAGACTGATATGCTGCGCTGTTGCGCGCAAGTCTAGTCCGTCTTGGAGGAACATCCCCAATGACAAGAGACGAGCTGAGCAGTTTTCCATGTAATAGACAGGATATAGGCGCGTCTGCAGCCATTGTTCGTCTATTTGGTAGTTTAGGAACACAGTTCCTTTAGCAATTATGCTTCCTACCGCTCCTTGTTGTGCCGTTTGAGTACGGATAGGAGTCTGGAGATACTCGAATCTGAGAAGTCTCTTATGTCATTTGTAATGTGCAAAGATGCACCTGAGTCCAGTAGCCACTCATTCGCTGAAAAGCGACTTTTTCCTTTTCCCTTACAACGTGAGCACGCAGCGTAATCGCGCGAATGAATACATTGTACATTTTTTAAGCCGCTACTAAGTACATTAACAAATGTCCGAGCGCCGTTGTGCAAGTCAGAAGCGGCTGTTAAAGCGCTGTTAGTAACTTGCTTAGGATTAGGAATATGAGTGACGTACTCATTGCCCCAGTCGTCGTAGCCATCGTATGGCTCCATGCAGCGGAGCTCACCCGTTAACGGGTTCCGAAAGCTTTGTCGATGATAGGGGGCGCAAGGCCCGGGCCTGCGCTATCATGCCGTTTAACTCGGCGTCGTGCGCGTCATGTCTTCTTCGTCTGATGCCCAGACGATGGACCTTTCTTCGGCGTCGCGGAAGTCGTCGTCCTCGCTGATGTATTCATCGCGCATGACCTCGTCGATGCGATCGGCCATGTCGTCGTCACTGAGCTTGCTGCGCTTTGAGGCGCGCGACTCGGTGTCCGAGGGGACTTCTTCGATGTGAGCGAGCTCACGACTTCCTTCAGTGCGCGGATTGTTTCCGGCGTGCCAGCGACGTCCAGGTCCTTGGCGAGCTGGAGGGCTTCTCCGAGCCAGTCACCCGTGCGCGCTTCTTGCCCTTGTTAGGGGCTGGTGCTGCGACCTTTCGAGTCCTGCTGCCCGAAGGCGCTAACTCGACGAGGTGCTGGTCGTCGGGGCGGGGATCGACACGGTGTCGGCGATGTGCATTTCTGCATGTTCGTCGTGCGAATGCGGCTTACCACGGTTTTTACCGCCGCGCTTGCCCCTAGGAGTAAAGCCCTTGGCTTTCTCCTTGCCCTTGTCCTTCCACTCCTTCTTACCCGCGCTGCTGCTGCCCTCAGGGCGCTGCTGCTGCGAGAAGGAGGGATTGCCTTTCTTCTGCTTGATAGCAGAGATTTTCTGGGCGGACGACTGCCCCTTGTTCTTCGACTGTTCCCAGGAGGCGGTTAAGGCATCCTGGGCGCTACTCGGCGTGAGATCCTTGATCTCTATCTTGTTGAGGGCCAGCTGGATAGCTGTCTCATACCGAGGTGGAGCGGCCCCCAGAATAATCAGGGTTCTCATCTGCGGTGGCAGAGAGAGGCCAGCTCCATCGAGCTCGTCGAGATTGCTCTGGATCTTTGAGATCGCAGGGCCGGGGTGCTCGTTGGCCGGAATACGGACGTTTATTGCTGCCTTGAAGAAGGCAAAGCCCCCATGGCGCTAGTCCCTCCGTAGAGCCCTTTCAGGGTATTCCAGATTGTCTTCGCAGTCGTCTTCGTTCTGACGAGCTGCGCGACTTCGACGCTTAGGCGCAATCGAATGCTGCCCATGGCCTTGGATTGCATCTGCATCCATTCGAGGACCTCAGCGCGGTTTCCTCCGTCCGTAGCCAAAACAGGCTCATCGAAACCGTCGGGTATCTCGATGAGAATCCAGACGCCTTGCAACTGCAGGTACGCTTCATCAAATCGGCCCATCGACGGTAGTTCGATCCGTCGAGGACGGGGACGAGGTTCTGCAGAGAGTTCGACATTTTCTGTTGGTTGGTGGTGGTAGAGCGGTTGGTGATATGGTTCTGTGAACGCATTATCAGCGCTCTGACTTATGCTGCCGGGATGGCGCTGACACCACACTGGACTCATTGTTTGGGATGGCGACAGCTGAGCTGTGCACGACCTGCAGCCATATAGGCGCAAAGTCTCCCATTGACGTCAAAGCCCCTAAGGGCGACGTCCAGGTAAGCTATCCTGACCCGCAGCGGATGCAGCCATAAAGGCGCAGTACCGCGCAGTGTTCAGGGCTCATAACCTGACGAGCAGGCTTCCTTACGCAGTGTAGCGGGACACTAGCTTACCTGGTTGTTAAGCTGTGAGGCTTGATGCACACAAAGTTGCTGTTGAGCGACTTGCGATTGTACTACACTACAGGGGTCCTTATATACATGTAGGAGACCGTCTGACTAAGCTACTGTATAGTATCAATCCTGATGCATGTGATTCTATCTACGATGCATGTGTTACTTCTGTTACCCGAAGTACCGGTGTGTGAACTCGGCTGCCTAGTTAGGCGCTCTCTATTGTTCAACAGGTGGATGGCTCGGGGAAAGGTTCGAGGTAAGCGTGTTTGGTGGGAGGCTCCACGACATTGTCATCTTGTTTGACAGGTCCGATGTCGCAATCATACTCCCCCTCAACGTGTGGAGAATCTGAGCTAAAAACGACATTGTGCTCAACAGAGATCTTGCGCTGCTCGGGCCAATAGATCTGGTGGCCATTTGAGGTAGAGTTGAGGCCAACCCAGCGGGCAGGCTTCCCACGAGCATCAAGCTTTGAAGCAGCATCGACTTGGACATAGACAATGCAGCCCCATGGATGGAGGTTTGAGAGGTCCGGGGGGTGGCCATACCAAGCTTCATAAGGTGACTTTCCACCGAGTGCCCGCTTCACAGTGTGATTGTAGACATACACCGAGTATTGAAGTGCTTCACCCCAGAGCCACTTCGGGAGGCCTGACCAGATGAGACAGGCTCGAACGGCACTAAGGATGGTGCCATGTCCGTGTTCAGTGACTCCGTTATGCTCGGGTGTGTCATGTACAGTGAGCTTTCGGGTCGTTCCTACGCGCTCGAGGTAGACTGTGAAGTCATTGGACAGGAATTCCCCACCGCGATCAGACTGGAGGAGTTTGCGTGGGTAGCCGAGCTCAGTTGTGAGGCAGGAGTCGTAAGCGACATAGCGGGGAAAGGCTTCACTCCTCACGCGCATCAGAGGTGCATCCATCCAACATTTGCTGTCGTTGATAAGCATGAGATAATAGATGCATCAGTCAATCGTCATGACAGACGCAGGACCCTAGATGTCCATGTGGACGTGGTCGCCAAATCGGTCAGCAAGTGGGGACTGGCGCAGGAGGGCAATCGGCGCACAACGCGCCTTGGCCTGAAGACAAGTTGTGCACTCAGTCTTGCTGAAGTTGGTCACGACAATGCCTTCAAAACCGTGGTTCCTGGCCATCTGCTCAAGATACTGGTAGTTGAGGTGGGCTAGGGACTGATGGAGCTCATACAGAGTCATGCGACGAACAGGAGAGGAGACAGAGAGGGCATCAGAGCTGGTTGAGGGTGGTGGATGGAAGACATGATAGAGGTTGTTGTGGTGAGGCACGACGGCGATAAGATCAACTGTCCTGTTGAAAACCGTGAGCTCGCCATTATCTCCCTGCCAGGTGAAGCTGTCGCGCTCAAGACAGCCCAGTGAGATCAGAGTCGCATGCATGACCGGCGCATACAAGACGTTCTGTAGCTTCCAGTGCACGGAGTTGCACTTCGATCCTCCTCGCTCCGGCATCTCGATCGTCTGGCGGATCCACATGTCGCCCTCACCGGTTGCATAGAAGAGCTGCCCGTTCGCAGCGCGAATCGGGTGTGGGGAGATGGCGCGAAAGTTAGACAAACGATTGCGGTGCGGCGTCATGTGTCGCGAAGCTCCGGAGTCGTAGATGTCGATGTGAAGGCCATCCGAGGATCCAGTGTCGTCAGCGGCCGCAGTGGCAGCAACAAGCGGGACATCGACAGAGGCAGGGATGGCAGGGATAGGGGCAGGAGCAGGGGATGGGAGTGGCTTGCATTGGGCAGTGAGGTACGAGCAGTCAATCTCGACGCGCTCGGAAATGGGGACAGGCACATCTCCCGACGGTACGTTGATCGCACTCCACACCTCTTCGATGAAGGCTGACTGAGCCTGCACCTCAACGGTAGCAGGCGTCGCGCTAGAGGGCTTGCCCTTGTCCGAGTTGCCAGAGGTCTGTGCACTGGATGCACTAGTCGTACCGTCCTTCAGTTTGCTCGCTGCACGGCTACTCGATGGGCTCAGACACACGTTCGCGCGGTGCCCCTTGCCTCCGCACTTGAAGCACATCAACGACGCCTTCTCGGAGGACTGTGCACCATCCTTGGTGCGCGCGGAAGACCCATGGGGGTGTCTGCCTCGGCCTTGTCCCCGTCCATGCGACTTTCCTTGCCCGCGACCTCCTCCGCCTCACTGGAACGACGCAGACGACGCGCTATCGGAGGAGCGCTCGCTTCCGCCACTGGCCTTCTGCAAGTTGCGCGCATTGGCCTCGGTACGGAGGGCGGCGATGATGTCGGTTGAGGTGACTTCGCGCGGGGTCTGGCCAGTGGGGAGGTTCTTGTTGTAGAGGGCGACAGCGGTGTTGAGGGCGGTGATGATGTGCGAGAAGGATCGGGGGATCGAGGTCGTGATCACATTAATGTAAGTTTTCTCCTCGATTTTGGTTCCCATCTCAGCGAGCTGCTTGCGAAGCTGAGCGATCTTGTCAAGATGCTGCCGGACCTTGCGCTCGTCAGTGCACCTCAACGAGAAGAGACGCGCTTCGGTCCATGCTTCATGTGCAGGCGTGTACTGCCCGAATTCAGTGTCAAGCTCGGCGAGAATCTTCGAGATGGTCATATTGCCATCGAATCGGACGAAGATCGTGTCAGGAAGCTTTTGTGTGATTGCATTGCACATCTGTGCGTGGAGCTTTGCCTCGTCTTCCCCTGGATCGCACGTCAAGAGCGCGTCACCTTCGCAAGCTCCGGCCACAACTCGAACACAGCGGATCCAAAGGCGACAGTTCTGGCCGTCAACAGCAAGTGTCGGGACCTCAGAGAACTCTTTCATGACGGTTGTGGACATCGCGCGGCGTGTTGTGGGAGGCGGAGGGATCATGACAGAGGGTTGAACTTCAGGGGTAGCAGGGTGGGAGGGAGGCAGAGCTGAAGCTTCGGGAGCAGGGGAGGATGTGGGACTGGAAGTAGGGGTGGAATCGGACGAACTGGTGAGTGTATCGTCCTTGTTGGTGAATGGAAAAACTGTTGAACTTCTACTATTTCATATGTTATATAATCAGGCTCTCCTGATAAGGACTTATCTTATGTTCTGCTACACTACTATACGTAGATTACATTCCTTTTCTTCTCATAGATAGTTGATTATACCGAGTTCCATTCGGCATTCCACTTGGTATCCATTCGGTACTCCATTCGGTATCGGAACTCTGCTCCCTTGACATATGATATTGACGGTTATCTATAGTTCTGTTTACCGTCTTACTAACGCTTACTCATGAAGCTTACGATGATGACTAACGACTCAGGCCTCATCTGATAGGCATACTGTATGATCAGATAATGCCTTCATCTCATGTATATATACTGGGCTCAGATGCCCTCTAATGTAATTGTTCCTTCCTCTGCTCTCCCGTGTGCCTAACAGGTCCCTCAGCAGTTCCCTCACAGGTTCGTTCATCACCTTTATAGCCACTCCAATTCACTCCTTTCAACAAAAACGACGTGTTCGTAGGGCGGGAGCTGATCTAGCTCCGAGACGAGGTATCCTGTCTGAAGGCAGAAGTTGCGGGAGTGACAGCGGAGGGTGGTTTCCAGGAATACAGTCTGCGGGAAAGCGAGGAATTTGACCATTCACAGGTCGACAAGATTATGAAAAAGTGCACAATGAAGAGACCCTAAGCTCGAAGACCAGGGCTCATAACCTATCGTGTATACAACGCAATATCCAGGCAGTGAATTGAGCCGCGATGCAGGTGCTTGAGGGTCTCACAGACCGGAGAGCTTCGACTTGAAAACTCTAAGGTATGCATTCTTCTCAGTACTGCTTATATACATATTTTGCTCTAGGTAGCAATACGACGGCAATGGACAGCGAGAGCCTTTACGCAATAATGTGTACGGGCCCGATGGCCTCGAGGCTACCATCCAAGGCAGGAGCAATGTTCGCCAGTGTTAAGTGCCGGCGTGCTACGCAATGTGTAAGGTATGTCGTCTGTATCGCACAGCCTATAAAACTTATCTATGATCATCATTCTAACCTTTTCTTATCATTCTTCATCAGTTCGGACGACCACGCCGACCTTGGATTCCGACACCAATGCAAAGCGGTGATGTTGCAAAGTAGCAGTCCTGTACGCCTTGATATACTGGACATTCAGATGAGCCAGTAGAACAGTTGGGAGGCGACAACTCGTGACACATGTGATATACAGAACAGTAAAGCATGGCTCAACCATTCATCCGCTCCTTGACCTCGAACCACCACCATCTCCAGTAGGTGCCCGCTTATCGGAGCCCATCTATCTACCCTCCCCCCTCTGATTCACCTCGTTTCCTCGTGTCAAGGCCGTGTTGAACAATAGAGAGAGCGCCTAACTAGGCAGCCGAGTTCACACACCGGTACTCCGGGTAACAGGAGTAACACATGCATTGTAGATAGAATCACATGCATCGGGATTGGTACTATACAGTAGCTTAGTCAGACGGTCTCCTACATGTATATAAGGACCCCTGTAGCGTAGTACAATCGCAAGTCGCTCAACAGCAACTTTTGTGTGCATCAAGCCTCACAGCTAACAAACCAGGTAAGCTAGCGTCCCGCTACACTGCGTAAGAGTAGCCTGCTCGTCAGGTTATGAGCCCTGAACACTGCGCGGTACTGCGCCTATATGGCTGCGTCCACTGCGGGTCAGGTTAGCTTGCCTGGACGTCGCCCTTAGGGGCTTTGACGTCAGGGGAGACTTTGTGCCTATATGGCTGCAGGTCGGGCACAGCTTCGCTGTCGCCATCCCAAACAATGAGTCCAGTGTGGTGTCAGCGCCGTCCCGGCAGCATAAGTCAGAGCGCTGATAATGCGTTCACAGAACCTTATCAACCAACCGCTCTACCACCACCAATCAACAGAAAATGTCGAACTCTCTGCAAAACCTCGTCCCCGTCCTCGACGGATCGAACTACCGTCGATGGGCCGATTTGATGAAGGCGTACCTGCAGTCGCAAGGCGTCTGGATTCTCATCGAGATCCCCGACGGCTTCGATGAGCCTGTTTTGGCTACGGACGGCGGAAACCACGCAGAAGTCCTCGAATGGATGCAAATGCAATCCAAAGCTATGGGCAGCATTCGATTGCGCCTAAGCGTCGAAGTCGCGCAGCTCGTCAGAACCAAGACGACTGCAAAGACGATCTGGAATACCCTGAAAGGGCTCTACGGAGGGACCAGCACTATGGGGGCCTTTGCCTTCTTTAAAGCAGCTATAAACGTCCGTATTCCGGCCAACGAGCACCCCGGCCCTGCGATTTCAAAGATCCAGAGCAATCTCGACGAGCTCGATGGAGCTGGTCTCTCTCTGCCGCCGCAGATGAGAACCCTGATTATATTGGGGGCCGCTCCACCTCGGTATGAGACAGCTATCCAGCTGGCCCTCAACAAGATCGAGATCAAAGATCTCACACCGAGCAGCGCCCAGGACGCCTTAACCGCCTCCTGGGAACAGTCGAAGAACAAGGGGCAGCAGTCCGCCCAGAAAATCTCTGCTATCAAGCAGAAGAAGGGCAACCCATCCTTCTCGCAGCAGCAGCGCCCTGAGGGCAGCAGCAGCGCGGGTAAGAAGGAGGGAAGGACAAGGGCAAGGAGAAAGCAAAGGGCTTTACTCCTAGGGGAAAGCGCGGCGGTAAAAACCGTGGTAAGCCGCATTCGCACGACGAGCACGCAGAAATGCACATCGCCGACACCGTGTCGATCCCCGCCCCGACGACCAGCACCGTCGTCGAGTTAGCGCCTTCGGGCAGCAGGACTCGGAAGGTCGCAGCACCTGCCCCCAACAAGGGCAAGAAGCGCGCCCGCGGTGACTGGCTTGGAGAAGCCCTCCAGCTCGCCAAGGACCTGGACGTCGCCGGCACGCCGGAAACAATCCGCGCGTTGAAGGAAGTCGTGAGCTCCGCTCACATCGAAGAAGTCCCCTCGGACACCGAGTCGCGCGCTTCAAAGCACAGCAAGCTCAGTGACGACGACATGGCCGATCGCATCGACGAGGTCATGCGCGATGAATACATCAGCGAGACGATGACTTCCGCGACGCCGAAGAAAGGTCCATCGTCTGGGCAACAGACGAAGAAGACATCGACGCGCACGACGCCGAGCTAAACGGCATGATAGCGCAGGCCGCGGGCCTTGCGCCCCCTATCGTCGACAAAAGCTTCCGGAACCCATTAACGGGTGAGCTCCGCTGCATGGAGCCATACGATGGCTACGACGACTGGGGCAATGAGTACGTCACTCATATTCCTAACCCTAAGCAAGTTACTAACAGCGCTTTAACAGCCGCTTCTGACTTGCACAACGGCGCTCGGACATTTGTAAATGTACTTAGTAGCAGCTTAAAAAATGTACAATGTATTCATTCGCGCGATTACGCTGCGTGCTCACGTTGTAAGGGTAAAGGAAAAAGTCGCTTTTCAGCGAATGAGTGGCTACTGGACTCAGGTGCATCTTTGCACATTACAAATGACATAAGAGACTTCTCAGAATACGAGTATCTCCAGACTCCTATCCGTACTCAAACAGCACAGCAAGGAGCGGTAGGTAGCATTATTGCTAAGGAACTGTGTTCCTAAACTACCAAATAGATGAACAATGGCTGCAGACGCGCCTATACCCTGTCTATTATATGGAGAATTGCTCGGCTCGTCTCTTGTCATTGGGGATGTTCCTCCAAGACGGACTAGACTTGCGCGCAACAGCGCAGCATATCAGTCTGTATGAACCAGGAGCACGGAAACCTTTATTCAGGTTTACACCGCAGCACCCGGATACTACCACCTTCACCCTCGTGGCTGAATCGGGTGAAAACGTTCAGAATATTTATGTGAACGTAAATGAAGTCGATTATTCGACTATGCATCGCCGTTTTGCGCACCCTTCTAAGGACGTGCTTGCAAAGGCGAAGGAGCATACATCTGGGTTTCCCAGAAAGGTGGAGATTCCTAAGGACTCACCTATATGCCAGGGATGTGCAAAAGGGAAAATGCACTCTAAGTCTTTCCCGCCGTCCAACTACCGGGCAAAGGTACCGTTTGAACTTATTCATTCGGACTTGAAATCCTTCCCAGTAGATTCCTATCATAAGTACAAGTATTACATACTGTACTATGATGACGCTTCATCGCACGCGTGGACTGTAAATCTGCGCAAGAAATCTGCAGCGATTACAGCCACAAGGCAATTCCTAGCCCATGATAAAAACTAAATATGGAAAGACAGTGCAGAAGTGGTTGTCTGATGCAGGGGGAGAATACGTCTCCGCTGCATTCAAAGACCTTCTAAAGGATAATGGCATAGAGATCCTTCAGAGCTCGCCGCATACTCCTCAGGAGAATGGCAGAGCTGAGCGTTTCAACAGGACGCTCATGGACAAAGCAGAGGCAATGCGCCATGATGCTTGTCTACCTCCATCCTGGTGGGAATTCGCCGTGGATCATGCAGTCCATGTTTACAACAGGACGCCAATTCGTCGCCTTAATTGGCTTACCCCCTACGAATTGATAAACGGCGAGCCGCCATCTGTGGCGCACCTGCGCGTTTTCGGCTGCGGTGCGTACGTCTTATACCCAAGGACGTTAGAAAAAACGGTTTATCGCCCAAATCGGAGCTGATGATTTACCTTGGGGGAGATGGCTCTACAGAGCGCACTGGCGGATGGCTCTTCATGAGAGCACCAGATAATGTTTTGTTCAGATCATCCACCGCGATGTTTGACGAAACTATGTTTCCTAAGTGCCCCTTGACAAATCGTCGGGGTACAACTCGAGTTTGGCCACCTCGAGAAGAAATGATCCCAGAAAATCAACCAAATACCACACCTCAGGTAGATGAGGATGACGATGATGATCATCCAAAACATCACCTTCCTAAAAGGGGAAACGGTCATGTTCATGACGATGAGCAGGAGCTGCAGGATGCGCCCGTAGACCCAGTACCGCCGCCCCATGCACCGGTAGAACACCCTGCGCCCCCAGTGGAGCCGCGACGTTCAGCAAGGGAGCGGAGACCAGTAACTCGTAGAGGTAATGTCTATGGAGAGCAGCGGAAGCCCCAAGACATAGTAAAGGACATCGAAAATCAGGGGAGATGGAAAAAGATGGTCGGTGAGGATGCGGGTAGCTCCCGTACCAAAACCGGACCACAAAGGCAGCAAAGACAACAGGTTCCCGGACCTAGTTCTGCGCCAAATCCTCCTCCACGCGACGAACCTGTCGAGTCCGCCCCATCCGATGAGGATGAAGCGCAAAGCGCTGAGTTACTACTGGCAGAATTATGCCGGGAAGGGGGAGTTAAGTTAGTCGAGTTGCTGCTTGCAAAAGCGCTACCCACCCTCGACAACGATCTACCAGACGGGACCAGCCCGAGAGAATGGTCATTCCGCGATATACTAAAGCTACCTAAAAAGGAGCTTGAGGAGTGGATGGCAGCGTGTCGCGAAGAACTTGAGGCACTTCGCAAACGCAATGTCTATGAACTGGTTGACCGTCCTAAGGGACGAAAGGTCACTAAAAACCGCTGGGTATTCGACGTCAAAACTGACGGTCGTAAAAAGGCCAGATTGGTCGCCAAGGGTTACTCCCAGATTGAAGGCCTTGACTATGATCAGGTCTTCTCTCCAGTCGTACGCTTTGAGACTGTACGCCTAATCCTCGCCTTAGCTGCGCTTGAGGATATGCACGTCTCCGGACTAGACGTCCGTAATGCCTATCTCTATGGCAAGCTCGACGAGGAAATTATATGGAGCAGCCTGAAGGCTTTGCAGTACCAGGCCAAGAGCACAAAGTACTCCGGTTACTTCGCGCTCTCTATGGACTTAAGCAGGCAGGGCTTGCGTGGTGGCGCACCCTCAATGAGTCCCTAAAGGAACTTGGCTGTAAACGCCTCGTATCCGATGCCGGAATATTCGTCTATAGGACAAAAGATGGTCGCTTCGTGCTGATCATTGTCTATGTAGACGATGCCATATTTTGTGGCAAGATAAGACCCTAGTCCTTTCATTAAAGGACCGCTTCATGAAGAAGTGGGAGTGTCGCGACTTAGGCGACGTCAAGGAATTTCTGCGCATGCGCATAACTCGGAAAGGCCGCGAAATCCATTTGGATCAATGCGCCTACCTTGAGAAAGTGCTGCAGCGCTGTGGCATGCAGAACGCTAAATCTGCGCCAACTCCACTCCCTGCTGGATACAAGCCTGTTGCCAATACTGGCACAGCTGACCCAGGCTTCGAAGCAAGTACCAGACCGTCATCGGTTCCTTGCTATATCTAATGCTTGGAACTCGACCTGACATTTGCTACGCCGTGACATTACTTGCGCAATTTGCAGCAAATCCGTCACAGGACCATTTAAACAGAGCGCTGTATATCTGCCGCTATTTAATTGGTACAAAATCCTATGCGCTAGTTATGAAGGACAAAGCGGCAATGGATTATTGGCGTGCACTGACTCTGACTGGGCAGACAGCCCAGAAGCCAGAAAGTCACGGTCTGGGCACTTCTTAAAGTTCGCGAACGGCGCGTTCAGTTGGCTGTCTAGAAGACAGAAGACAGTTGCTCTGTCATCCACTGAAGCTGAGTATATGTCGCTGAGCGATTGCTCGCGACAAGTAGCTTGGATAAAGATGCTCCTGGAGGAGATCGGCTACAAGCTCGGCCCGCTGCCCATCTGCTCGGACAATCAGGGAGCAATATTCATTAGCTCCAATCCCATCACGGAGCGTCGGTCTAAACACATTGACATTCGCTACCACTACGTGAGGGAGCTAGTAGAAGACAAGAAAGTCGAAGTCTTCTACGTAAGCACTGATGACAATCCGGCAGACTTGTTCACTAAGAACTTGGGTCGTATCAAATTTCTCAAATTCAGAGGAATGCTCGGACTAAGATTCTACGATTAGAAGTCCAGCATAGTCGGCTGCACTATGCGCCATTTAATGCTTGCGCGCATCTACCGCTGCACTTAGCAAGGGGGAGTGTTGAACAATAGAGAGCGCCTAACTAGGCAGCCGAGTTCACACACCGGTACTCCGGGTAACAGGAGTAACACATGCATTGTAGATAGAA